>CM076579.1:1046342058-1046562065 GCA_034641835.2 Pinus albicaulis
ATAAGCAAAACCTCGATGGGGAAAGCACCGAAAATTCGCTCAACATAGTCTTTGGCTTCATTACCTTCTCCTGTAGTGGATTTGGTCTATAGGCAGTCCAGAGTCCCAGGTTCGGCAACACTAACAATACTATTTTCAATAGGGGGCACAAAATATCTTTGATTTTCGCCCTTGATGGGAGTTGAACCCTCGATTGCAGTGGGATCCTCTATGATGGAAGTTTTCGTAGGGTCTACATACAACGAAGACATGGTTCAACTAATCATAACATAACCATCATATTCACTAAAAAAACACTTGACACCATTTTAAAGACAAAAATAAATAAATAAGTAGAAAAATAATGCCAAAGCTCTTTCTCAAGATAATATCAAAAAAATACCTAAATTCAAAGATGCTAATGTAAATATTGTGAGAAGCAACTTTACCACCATACTAGATAAAACTACTTGACAACATTTTAAAGATAAAATAAAACATTTTAAATTTAAAGATAAAATAAAACATTTTAAATTTAAAAATAAATAAATAAGTAGAAAAAATAATGCCAAGGCTCCTTCTCAAGCTCATTTTAAACCTAAGTATGTAACCATTAATGAACAACTTTGCAATTCTAAGAAGGTTCTTAATTAAAAAATTAAGGAAAGGTAATACTAGTTAGTTTTTCTTTGTCGAGTTTTTTTTAAGCCTTTGATACAATATTTTAAACAAACTTGAAAAAAAATAAAAAATACGAATTCTAATTAAATGGTGTAAATACCTGTTTGTGTATGAGAGGGGATATTTGTTTTAATTTATATTATTATAAATAATAAAAATAAATATATTTTTATATTAAATGTATTTTTAAAATTAGTAATATTATAAATGATAAAATTGGAAGTGAAATTTTATAAAATCTCAAAAAAATTATTTATAAATTTTGGAAAATTATAATAATATAAGAATTTTAATAGAAAATATTGAAAAATACATTGGTGTTAAGTGTGGAACACATACGTTCTTATAATAATGGAACCAATTTAGTTTTTAAAAAATATGTATGATAAACGCATGCTAATAGAAATTAAAGAATAAGAAGCAAGAACATTAGGAGAAAACATGGTGAAGGAGAAAATATATTAAGTTATATCAGTTCTTTATGCTACATTTAGAGTATGGATGATCTCATATATAACTGTAAGAAAACATAATATTTATTTTGTTTTAACCAAACACATAACAATTCAACACTAACTTCCTTCATTTCTCATATTACAAGTAGGAGTTGTGCCAACATACTCCCCCTTAACTAGTACTTGTGATTTCAATATGCACTCTTTAAATTTCTTTGAACTTATCCCTTGTTCATCTTTTCTTCTTCAATTTTCATTTTATACTTGTAAAAACATAGATAATTTAACTCTCTCTACATCATGACTAATCACTATATTGGGTTTTATATGTTTTACTTGTAACCATTACATCTATGGGCTTTTGCATCAGCTTACCCTCAACCAACATTACAACACCTATGGGTTCTTGCATTAACTTACCCTCAACCATTACAAGTGGTTTCTGCTTACTGCTAACCACACATCACATTATATGGTTTATACGAAATACAAAAATTAGTGGTTTCCATTATGAACCTCAATTTACGAGGTGGTTTTAAGAGCCTTTGATCCAGGTGGATATTGGTGGCCACCCACCTATTCCACTCAGACCCCCACCATTATTACCTTTAGTTTTTTAGTTTCCTTAATTGTAGCAGATTTTACTATTTTAAGTAGCTTTTCATGTCCTGAAATTTTAGAGCCGTTGTGAGGCCCTAAATGACATTTTTTGGGAAAATGTGGAGAAAAATGGGTCTTTAATTGCTTTTTCTCACTTAAAAGTTGTATTCCTCGGATATATCTTCCTAACCACGTATTTTTTGCATCAAACATAGATCGTATGCCAAAGCTACGTCCCCAAGAAGTTTATGTACCAATTTACCCAAACGGGGCCCATAGTTTTGGTGCTTCATCTCCTAGGGTTATGTTTTTGGATGTTTAGAGTTTTCCATTATTTCTCAATAATAAATAGGCCTTCAAGCCTCATTGTAACATAGTTCAGATGCCTGTAGCTACCACATCTCTTCTCAGAGATAAGCTACCAGCGCCCTAACTAGTTTATTTCCATTTTGTTTGTAAACGCATTTCGGTTCTTTGATATTAATGAAATGAAGTGTTATTTCCGTTGCATCTTTGTGTTTATATTTATTTCTGTATTTTATTGCGTTCCTACATAAATTTAGATCAAACATGAACTTTTCAACTTAACAGAAATTGGGAGTATACACATATCATCAGGATTACATTAACATTGACTCCAGTAATTTCATTTCAAATTTTCATTCCTCATCAAAATATTAATTAAGTAGGACCATTAATTTTTTAGGGATTTTATTTTCATCTTTAGATGTTGTTGTTTTCATTCACATCTATTTTTACATCTACTAAATACTATTATTTTTGCCTTGCTTCTTTTCTTTCTCCATCACTTGCATGTTTTCCATCTTTCTTTGTTTTCTGCGTCTTCATCACTCATTTTTCCCATGTTTTTGCATCATTTTATCTATCATCATCTTCTTTCATGTTTCCATTGTATTTTCTATTACATCATTTTTTTCTCTTTGTTGTTACATCGCACTCTCTTTTTGCATCATCTCTTTTCAGCTTCATCTTTCTATCTGTGATCATTTCCTTTCATTATGCTATTCTCTCTCCTTTTTTCTCCTTGTTGTTGCATCATTATCATTTCCATCGAATTATTTAATCACTTTGTTTTCTATTACATCTGTTTGTCATCGTCTTCTTCATTTTCATCTTCTTCTAGTTCATGGAGCCATTTCTTTTCCCTTTTTTTACCTTGATTATTTCTACAAACAAGTAATTATTGATGCCCATATAAAAATGAATCTATCTCTTGATATACATGAAGACTATCTACTGTACTTGATATTTCTCTAAGAATCCTTTTCACTTACATGATTCATCAACATCTTAAACTCTTTCTTCACTATAACTTGCTCCTTACCTCTTAATATTATCCCAACATTCTAAGATTTATCCACCTCAATTTACCCCTTTAATCAAAGATTTGACTTCTTCGATTTCACATCAAGTTAGCATACTAATACACTTGGCATGCTTTGTAACAGGCCCGAGTTTATTTTCCATGTAAATAAAATAAGACCAAGGTCATGGGACACGTATTCCAAGCTAAATAGAGGTAAAAACACTATAGTTGGAATCACATGCGGTTTATTATTGGCTATGGAGTTTAGAAAAGTAATTGGCAGAGGAAAACAAGCAATAAATGACAATTTAATATAAGAAATAAGGGAAAATAGGAGAAAAGGAAGATGAAGATACACAAATAAGGGAAATTAGAGAGAAATTGAGGGAAAATGAAGAAAAAAGGAAAATGGAAAGGAAGTGACTAGAAATCAATGATAAAAAGGAATCAGTGAAAGAATTCACAGATTTCGTCAGTTCTAGCTTTGATCACTTTCAGAAATAGAGCTCTAAGAGAAGAGAGAAGAAGCACTTGGACACAAGAAAGAAAAGGACAAGAAAATGAAAGCAAGGGAACACAAGGAAAAGGTTGGAAAAACAACTACAACAAGAGGAAATTGTAGATAACAGGTTTCATGTGCAATTTCATTTATGATATCTCGATGCATCGTACATGCATTTGGTTGTTTTGTTTCTTTTTTTTCATTGGTGTGGGATTATCTTGGATTGACAATGGTTTTCAAAATTTCCTTGCCATTTCATGGATATAAATGGTATTGTGGGACTTTTTTGGTTTAAGATTTAGATGGATGAGAGAATTTGGATCCCGGTGAGGTGGTCTTGGGAGATTCCCAAGGGTCAAGGGTGGAGATGGGATTTCTCCTGGAACTCATGAAGGATGGGTAGAGATAAGAAAATTACTATGGGTATGGTGAAGAAATTTGGAGGCATCCAAGCTTGTTTGATGTTAATGATTTCTAGACTGATTTAGGTGAAATAACTTTGGTTGAGAGTTGAGGTGGTTTTCCCTATGGAAAACGTAGTTGGTTCTGTTTTGATTTATCCCATGAAATCCAACATTCATACTTGGAATATGGCATAGGGGTGATTGGTTGAAAGAGAGATTTGGTTCATCACAATCTACGGTCATATGGTAAATGGAAGTCCCTGACTTGGTTGGAATTTTCATATGTTAATTTGAGTTATTTCATTATTGTGATCAATGAGCACATGTACTGGTTATTGCATTTATTTTATTATTGATTTGTAATGGATTCATTCTAGTTATATATTGGTTATAGGTATGCTTAAATTATGTGTTCTTATTATGGATCTTATTCATGATTCAATAAGATATTTAATGGTTATGTGATTGCATAGGATAACTAGTGTTTTTGCAGCTATTTTGAGAGTGAATTGAGCCTTCTTGATGATTCCTTAAAGAAGCTAAGGAGATATTGAACAATGATGCATTCATGACCTATAGTTACTATGTTTACCATGTGTTTGATGAAATGTTGTCATGTGTGTGGAAACTTCTAAGTAAGATATAACCTTATTACTTATCATATATGCTTTTCATTTCTTTAAACTTTATTATGGAAATTTATGGGCTATTATGGGTAGTGGCATGTAGGCTAGCCCCAAAAATGTGACATTGTTTTTGCAACTACATGAATGGAACTCAAAAATTTCAGCTGCAATTGCATGGAGGGAGGCTTGTGCATGTGGCTAGAGCCTTTCAACTTAAGTCACAATGACTTGTGCATACAGATGGGTTGTGAGTTCAGTTAAAAAGAAGTTCCAACTCAAGGACTGAGCACGAAGGGTTTTTGTCTGAGACTTAGGTTATCTAATGTCCCTGAGATTTTTCAGTAGGTTTCTTACTAGTAGGTCCCACTTCCTTAACTCGAAATTGGATGTTGGGTTACATCATAGTAACTCTCAGCTCATTTTTACCTAAATATCTTGTAAAATATGGTAAATGTGGGATGGGGTGGTTATATGGTAGTATTTGAGCTAGGTTGTAGCATTGGACCTCAGGGTGAATGCAAATTCCTATGCATGCATGTCAGTTACTTATATGTTTATCATGCATGCATGTTAGATACTTATTTTTATGGTTATGATATCCATGAATGATATGATATGCTTGTGATGTTGGATCACGCTAATCTGGATTGGCCTATGCAGATGAAATAACCTCCCATGAGAAACATTGAGGTATGATTCTAATTATGTTTTTATTTAGCTAATAGTGGCCTATTGTAGGAAATAAAAGGCCAAGAGATGAAGATAAAAATAGTCATAGTACAATTCATATGAATCTTTGTACATGCTTGAAGAGACATTGGTAGGATAGGAGAGATTAGTTGAGCAACTGTGAGAGGGACATTCTCCTAGTTTGGAAAACACATCAAGAAGTTTGAAGGAACAAGTTGTGAGTTGCAAGGCATAAAATGAGTGGTTTATTGAGGCATGGGAAAGGATTTTTAGAGCTTAGGAAAATAAAGCTGAGGTTAATGTATTGATTCTTCATAATTTCAGATTTGCATAAGTAGGGACAAATGGGGATCAATCATGGACAGGAAGAAACAAAAAATGGTGCAGATGGAAGAAAGTCTTGGAAGTGGTACATGATGGACATGGATGATATAGTGAGAGGTGGAAGAGCCTTGGATACACCCAAAATTAGGGATAGCACTCTATTTTTATTGTAGCTCCAGTTCCAAGATACATCATCACCATCACCACCAACATCCTAATAGGAGGAGTGAGAGGGGATACTTTTCAGAGGAGTTCAAGAAATTCAAACCTCATACTGTAACAACCCTGTGTTAAAAACTTCATGTAATAAAGTTAATAAATGAAAAATAAGACCATGGTCATGGGACACGTAATCCAAGTTTAATTTTGGGAAAAACATCCTAGTGTGGGTGTTCATTTGGTTTATTATAGCTAAGGGAAATTGGAAAAGGAAATTGAAAATGCTTTGGAAAGGCAAGAGGAATTAATTGGAATTTTATTTATGAAAATAATGATAAATAGGAGAAAAATAAGGTGAACGGTCATAGGTTGCATGTGAGGAGGAAAATGAAGGAAAATAATGGAAAATTGAAGAAACTAGAGGCCGCATTGATAAAAATGCTTCTCAGGATTAGTGCACATCTTTTGTCAGTTAAATTTTGAGCTCTCTTTATATTCTCTATACTCTCTCATACTCTTGCACACTTTGTGATTTCTTGGAGCATTGTAGCATTGGATAAAGGAATTCAAAGGAAGGAAAAGGAAATCAAAGAGAAGAAAATATCAAGCAATCAAGAGAGGGATCAAACAACTACAAAAAAATTACTTACATGTATCCTTGATAATTTTGTCATGCATAGTACATGCATGTGTGTATTTGGTTCTCTTGTTGTCATTGGAATGGATTTCTCTACATGTGATAGTGATTTTCAACCTTGCCTTGCCATGGTGTGATTGGTTTCTTTTTTACTTGGTTGAGATGGAGTGTTGGATGGTTTTGAAAGTGATTAGGGTGGTCTCTAGAGAAGAAGACAAGGCCAAGGAATCCCTAGACCATTGAAGGTGGGATTGTGGTAAATCTAGATTGTGTGTACCTCGGTGGGCCTTGGAATCCTCGACTAGTGAATGGAGGGATATACGGTAAATCCTAGAGGTGTATGCCCTTGATTAGGCCTAAGAATCCTCAAAAGGTGAATGGAATGATATATGGTAAAGCCTATAGGGTGGATTCTCTATTAGGCTTAGGATTCCTTGACTGGTGAATGGTGAGGTATATGATAAATCCTAGAGGCTAGAGATAGAAAAATTCCTCACAATGTAGGTGGAGAGATCCGGAGGCATCCATGTTTTTTTATGGCCTAGTGATCCCTTGGTGGGATTGTGGTAAATCCTGGTAGTGTATGTTTCTTGTTTGGGCCTAGGAATCCCTTGGTGAGGTTGTGATAATTCCTTAGGAAGGCTTGATTGGTTTTGTTGTGAATCCCACATTCATGCTTGGAATATGGAATAGAAGTCTTTGGCTGAAAGAAATATTTGGTTCAACCCAATCTATGGTTGGGATGTACGTGGAAGTCCCTGACCTAGTTTCATTTTTCATATGTTAATAAGAGTTTTTTTTCCTATTGAGTATTATGTAGAAATGTGCCTTTTTTATGTGATATTAATGGTTTTTCTATCATTGTTATTATGTTGGTTATAAGCATACTTTTATGACATATATTAGTGATGTATCTCATAATTTTTTGTTTAGTAAATGAATGAAAAATCAATGTATGACCTAATAGACGGTAACACAACTATTAATTGAGGGAATCAATCCTTCTTGGCAATTCTCAAATAAGTATGAAGTCCCTATGCTCAAATGTGTTTATGTGGCGTATAGATTGAAAGTTCATGATGTGTTTGACGGAATGTATGTCATGTCTAGGCCTTGTTATATTAGTTCCTTGTTCAATATTTGCATTATAAGCCCTGTCATCATTTTCTTTAACATTTATGGAAGTTTCATGAAGTTCTAGGAAGTGTCATGATTCCTGGCACTGAAAAAGTGGGTCAGAATCTGGGGTCAATGGCACATAACTACTTAAAATGACTGCATTTTCATGGATTCCATGTTCTGCATGTGACTAGAAATTTCCATTCACACAGAGGGCTTGTCATCAGTGCAAATAGGGATCTAGTTTAGAAAAAAACACGTTATCTCAAGGGTTGAGCACTTGGAAGGGTTGGTTGGCTCATAAAGGTCCTGTAGCATCCGAGAAAGGTTATATTGGTCTATTTTTGTCAGATCCACTTCCTTATCTATAATTGGGAATTTGAATCATACCATAATAACTCCTTGTCACATGTTTACCCCGTTGGACCAGTCAGCTTGGGTAAATGTAGGAGTAGGGTGTTACAGAGTGGTATCAGAGTAGGTTTCATTCTCTTTGGGTGGTTTCTAGTTTCCATTCTCTTTGTATGATATCTAATACCACCGAGTGATATAAGAACATGGTTTATCCCTTGGACTAGATGGGAAAAATGTGTTTGTCATGCATACACGTCAGGTTCATATGTGTTCCTTATGCTTGTGGTCCATGTGCTTATTGCATATGGATGGTGGTGGTGACTGCTATAGTTCTGTTTTCATGATGTAGTTGATGGTGTTGTTGTCGAGATGAGTTCATTGTGAATGCATGTTGGTTTAATATACATTTGTCGAAAATATCTTTAGTCCATCTGGATGTATGCATGCCTTTTCATGGTTCTAGTTTCCATTCATGAGGTCATGGTATGTTGTTGGTATTGTCATGCATGGTAATTAGATAACGATTGAGATGATTTTTATATACTGATATTGATTACGAATATGATTATAAACGTAGCTTGCTAATCTGGCTGACCTTGTAGACGATATATCATCCCATGAACTATACTAAGGTATGTCAGTTATGTTTACATTTTTTTTTTAGATGACATGGTATACTTGCAGGAAGAAGATCAAATACGACCAAAAAGATGGTATACTATAGTTCACAAGATTATCCCTATAGATTATATGAGAAACTCGATGATAGGTTCTTTCCTGATATAGCAGAAACTTTGAGAAGTTTTAAGGCAAAAATAAGTAGTTGCAAGGAAAATAATGAAAATATCATTTAGGCACAGAAGAAACAAGGAGAATTTAATGCACTCATCCTTCAAAAAATTTCATATCTACAAAGGTAGGGATCTCTTAGGATTATTGATGAAGAAGAGGACATGATTAATGGAGCATATGGAAGTCGGTCTCATGGTGGTCATAGGTCAGAGAGAGATGAAACAATCAGAGATGGAAGGTTCACGGATACACCAAATAGGAGAGGTGATGGACACAGGTTCTATTCTAGTTTTGGTTTTGACTGGTTTCATGATCATTATCACTATCATCCTTACAAGAGGAGTGACAGGGGATATTTTCCACACGAGATTAAGAAAGTGAAGCCACCTACATTTGATGGATATTTGAAGAATTTAGAAGATGCAAAGGAATGGTTACTTAGAATGAAGAAGTTCTTTGAGTTGCATGATTAAATAGAGAACATGAAGGCCAGAATAACTATTTTCATCCTCAAATGGAAAGTAGACAACTGGTGGGAAGATGTGAAGTGGGTTATATAGATGAGGAAATAATATTTGAGTTCACATGAATTCAAGGGACTTCTTAGGAAGAAGTACTTGTCAGAGATGTACAGTAACATTAAGGATAAGGAGTTCTATGAGTTAAAGATGGGTTCGGTGACAGATGAGGAGTACATGACTAAGTTATTGGAGTTATTGAGGTACGTATCATATCTTAAGGATGAGAAAACCAAAGTTAAAAGACTTTCTAGTGGATTACCATTTGAATTTAGATATTGTATTGAGTATGATGAGCCTCGGTCACTTGAAGAAGTCATTAGTAAGTTGAAGCATTGTTATGAGCAATGAAATCACAAGATAGAGTCTTAACAAGGTTGGAAATGGAAAGAAAAATATAAAGGTAAATGGAAGCCAAAAATTACAAGACCCCATAATGCAGGTGAGAAAGAAAATGTTGCACCTTACAAGAAGTTCAATGTAGTTGGATATGGACATGGGTCACAACCTGGAGGGCAGCAAAATAGAGGTGATGGTAAGGGACAGTTGCAGTGTTAGACATGTGGCAAGGGGAATATCAAAAGGGATTATCCACATAATCATGATGGTAGGCCTCAGATATACAATGCACAAGAAGTACAGACTATTGGGGATTTTTGGAAGAGAATTCCTCAGATCTATGCAAAATTGGATAGTAGGCAAGTGGATCACCAAACATCTATTTTTGACATGGACAGTA
Source organism: Pinus albicaulis (assembly GCA_034641835.2). Taxonomy (NCBI): domain Eukaryota; kingdom Viridiplantae; phylum Streptophyta; class Pinopsida; order Pinales; family Pinaceae; genus Pinus; species Pinus albicaulis. The sequence goes on from CM076579.1 coordinate 1,046,351,965, forward strand.
AGCTTTGTGATCAAGTTGTTTCTCATTTGATTGACCCTGTATCTAATTATAATGATGCTAACCATGACTTGGTGGATAAGTGTGGCTTGAATAAGGAAGTGAATGCAAATTCTTAGTCAGTGCAGTTGGATAGAAGTAAAAAGAAAAGGGTTCATCATTGGTGTTAGCTCCCCATAATTTTCTAGATTGGTTGAGACACAAATGGATAGGGGTAACATCAAACCAAGCTTTGGAATCCAAGGACCTAGCCTTCCTGGATTCAGAGAGGGATCTCTTTAGTGGGTGCAAAGATGTGAACCTGTTTGTTGATTAGGGTTTATTTTAGGCTAGATGTTAAGTGCAGGGTATTTTGATTGTTTTTGGTTGCATATGATGCTCAGATGGATTTAGATAGAAAACATGGAATTTTGTTAAGTCATTGAGAGATGGAGTCTAACAAGGTCATGATAAGCTCATCAATGGTTTCAAGAGCATTTGCAGGGAAATTTTAACTTGGTTGGTGGGTCTTTGAGGTTGTGGTGGATGATGAGATGAACACTAAGCTTGAGAATAAAAGCTAGTGAAGGGCAGAACTGAATCCTTAATAACTTTTTAGACTAAGGGAGTTAGAAAAATCATAAGCATGGAAATATAATCAAAGGCATAAGTGAAAACTAATCCATTTGATTTGAATTTTAACACAGATGATTTATCCAAGACAAACATTCAAATGAAATTATAGAAAGGTAAGAAACTTATTTAACTTTCATAGATTTCATTATCAAGAGCAGAAAACATTTAAGATGCACAAATAACTATAACCATAGAAGGAGAGAAAACCATGAACATATAAAGTTACAGCTATGAAGGTTATTTGAAATTTTTTTATCTAAGTAAAGGCAAAGAGCATGATTGAAACAGACTTCTTTGATAAACCTAGGCAAAGATGCTTCTAAAGAGTTGATTCCAAAAAAGAGTATTTCAGTGGCAACAATATGTAGGACTAACCATAAATCATACTAAACACTAACTAATATAAACCATTCAAGAAATGAACAAGCTAAGAACTTCTTAGAGAGAAAGAGATGGATTCCCTAATATATCTCAAGAGAAGAAAACATTAAGGCAGTGAAGGAAACAAACAGACCTAAGGTGCTATTAGAAAACATGTCTTAGTCTAAATTATTTGTCCTACTGCAACATAGATGGGTGGAAAACATATGAGAAACTTATAAAACATTAACAAGAGAAAAATTCACCATCAACCAGGCCTATGGATCCTGCAAACAGTCCTTCTCCATCAACAAGCAAATCAGATCATGCATAAGCTCCAAGACATCAATTTCTCATCAAAGGCTTCAAAGGACTATGTATTGCTTCAGCAACTCATCAAAATCCAAAAAAGAACATAAGATCCTCATGCTCTATTTATGGAGAAAATGAGGATGTGGAAACCCTAAGAGGCTTCCAGAAACCCTAATTTAGCCATAAATGTCATAAATGTGCTTAATGACCATGCAAGGCCCAAGACACATAAGAGATAAGATAATAAATGAAAAAAACCAAAACATAACTCCCAAATCAAATCAGGAGTGATTTTCCAAAGAAAATATTAAAAAATCATCTTGCCATAAATTTTTGTGTTTTGTTGACTTTTTGGCAAAAGACAGTCCACGAGCGCAGCGCCACTTTGACAGAAAATAGGCTGATTTGAAACCAAGTTTTGGACCACTTCCCGATGTCGGATTTGGCCGCGTGATGGCTCATTGGAAAGCTTGAAGAGTATGATTTCCATAAATTCTTGATTTGAGCTAAATGTATTCAATTTTCCTTCTCAAGAATCCAATATAATATGATCGCTTAGTGCGCAGCACCAGGCCTAAAAAGGAGGCAGAAAAGTCATTTTTGAGGTGTTTTTTGATCTTTTGAGGGCGAAAAAATGCTCCAATTGACCTGAAATTTTGTTGGCAGACTGCTGGTGACATGAAAACCCAAAAAATTTAAACTTTAGCAGTTTATAATGCCCCAAAAAAGAGCATAGCGCCTAGGGTGTTGCGCTCCTAGGGCCTCAAAATTTCAAAAACATAAAAAATTTCTCCTGTGTGCAACACCATTTTTCAGAGGGAATTTGGAGGCCTTCCTGGTGTCAGAATGAGCTTCGTGATAGCTCATTGGAAGGGTTGACTTGTATAATTTCCAAATATACAATTTTTTTCTTGATTGAAGTTGATTTTCCTTGTCAAAAGTTTATTTTACCATGACTGGTCAAAAAGTGTTGAGTGCTGGTGCAGAAAATTTTGGAGGCCTTCCACAACTCAAAATTTAGCTCATGATAACTCATTGGAAATATGGTTGAGTCTAATTTCTAAATATAAATTTTTTTTCTTGATTGAAGTTCATTTACCTGTCAAAAAATGGATTCTCCCAACACTGGTCAAAAAGTGTTGAATGCTGGTGCAGAAATGTAGAGTGCTGGTGCAGACCACTTTTGGATGACTTACTCAATTAAAAATTGAGCTCATGATAGGTAATTTGAAATATATTGAAGTATAGTTGTCATTTGAACTATTAAGCAAGTCATTTGGACACTCCAGTTGTGAGAAAAATGGATTTTCCCAAGATCACTCCAGAAGTGCAGAATTTTTCCCGTGACACTTGTATTTTTGACATTGATCTCAAACCATGATAATTGCGTAAAAATTGAAGGAGTTTTTTCTTCTTGGCCCTATTATGGACTAAAACCTATCTCACGTTTTCCAAATTCATGTATGTTTTCTCAGAAACATAATTTAAATCAAAACTAGCCCTAGGTATGATACATGGCTTGTTTCTTGGAATGAATTCTTGGAAAATGATGGAGGCATGATGTTTATGAGCTGGTATATAATTATTCTTGCTGATATGATCTATCAAATGAATCATTTTCCCTTGTTCCTCCTTTTCATATCAAACCCTAGCTTAGTTGGAAGAGGAAATTAGGGTTTGGTGTGAGGATTTAGGACTGCTTTGCAGAGGGAGGGGAATAAAGGGGTTAAGGTTTGTCTAAATTCTTGGGGAAATTTTGGGGGATAGGGATAGATGTTAGGGAGTAGGGGAAAGTGGAATTTAAGGAATTGAGTGAGGGGAAGGGGTCCAAAAGGTCAAAACACAGGCCTAGTCTCAAAAAGTGTCAAATTGTGGCAATAGACTAGGTTTTGTTGGAAAATAATTGTTTTGAGGGATAAGAGTGATGGGAAGTTTTTATGAAGGTATATTAAGGATATGAGGAGGTGTAAGAGAATTAGGATATAAGCCTTGTGGATGATTTAATCATGGAGGGCATGAAACCAAGAGAAATGTCCTTAAAAACCCTAGATAGACAATGGAGGAGTTTAGGCAAAACAAAAATAGAGGGCTAAGGCCAAAAGGTGGCGAAACATAGTGATAATGAGTGACATGAGCCCATGAAGGCTCTTCTAGGATGGGTGAGCTGAGATTGAAACAAAGGAATGATGAAATAGTGAAAATTTATCCTAAGGGTAATGAAGGTCATGAGATTTCTAGAACTCACAATGTTCATGAACTTTGTTTCTAGAAATCTAGAACCGATACGTAGTCATCTTCATATAGTGAAAATTATGGATGACTAACAATTGGGTAAGATCTTGTGCATTTGGGTTCAATGGTATTCCTACATCAACTCATTTGAATATACTTCCATTGGGATCGTACAGTATTCTATTGGGTATGGATTGGTTGTACCTTCGCAGGACTAAGGTGGATTGTTATGAGAGGGTTGTTGAATTTTTGGATGACAGTGGGGAACAAATAATCTTACAGGGTAAGATGAAGGCTACATCAATTATAATGGTCACAACTACGTAGGAAAAGCGTAGTCAAAGAAAAGGGTGTGGGTTATATGCAGTACATAATTGCAGTGATAAAGGTAAGGATGATGAGGATGCGTAGATATTAAGCAGGTACCTGGTTTTACAACAGTTTTAAGATGTATTTTCCATAAATATTTCAGAGTTTTCGCCTCATAGGGAAGTGAACTTTTCTATTGAGTTGGTACTAGGGGTAGCACCATCATCAAAGGCAACTTACATGGTTAGCACTCTAGGGTTAGTAGAGTTGAAGTTGCAGTTGAAGGAAATGCTTGAAAAGGGATACATTAGTCCAAGTGTGTCACCGCAGGGTGCACCAGTATTGTTTGTGAATAAGAAGGATAATACTATTAGGATATGCATTTATTATAGGAATTTGAACAAAGTAAACATCAAGAAGATGTATCTGTTGCCAAGGATTGATGACTTGTTTGATTAATTGAAGGGAGTAGCAGTGTTCTCAAAGATTGATTTGAGATCAAGATACCATCAGTGTTGGCTTGAGGGGTCTTGACCTAGGTTCAGATTTAAGGTTTACCAACAAACCCTTGTACTACCGGCCCTTTTGGCAATGGCTTTCTTGCGCATGTTAAGGTCTCACCTGAAGTATTATGGGAGGGTGTTATAACTAGGTTTCCACACCCCGAGAGAGAGAAAGTTAATCAGAATGGGCACCTTTAGATCTAATAGACATGCAGTGCAGAAGACCTAACCCAAAAAACCCTTAACAATATACTTGACTGAATAACTCGTGTGAAGCCTGTAAACCATAAGATAACTAGTTACAGAAGCAAGGTGACAAAATATAACCGAATCTATGCTTTCATTACTTTCTAAAGCATCACATCCATGTGTGCATCAATTAACTAATAGTACTCAGCGAAAAGAAAACATATAGCACAACCAATAACCAAACATAGAGATATTCTAATATCATCAAAAAGGTATTCTCATTCATTAAAACTTCAGATTCCACTTACAGATTCTTTACTAGCCCGCGCACACAACCAACAGGGTCCGCACACATAGATACTTAGGGTCTTCACACACATAGTCAGTGTGAGCCCTTACCCAAATAAATCTACACAAGTATTACAGATCTAACATTTTCATACAGAATTAATCCAAACTTACTTCTATACTCAACCTATTCATCTATTTATACTATATTAGCCTGTGCTACTCTATGGTCTGCAAACCGTGGTTTGTGGATCCTTGATCTAAACTTTGACCCATTACAATTCATTAGGGACTTTGACGCAGCCCAAAGCCCCTGTGATAGACTAAACTATTACAAAATATTACAAAATTGCATCAAAATTACTGTTAGGGGCCCCCGTTCCAATAGGCCCCCAACAAAATCTTGTGACTCATCCTGAGTCACAGTGGTAGTGGCATCTTCATATTGGCTTGAAGTTGCTCGAAAATAGTGGAAAATGGGGGCAGGACACCTTCACTCTGCGCTGCTACGTTCTGCGCTATCTCGACCAACTTTTTGGAATTTGGTCCTTCAGTAGTTGTAGTGACACTGTCCAAAGTTTGGTTCAGTTGCTTGACTACCACATCTAAGTCCTGTGAGAGCTTCAGTGCTTCATCTGCCCAGGGTTTTACATGATCACTGAGGACTTGCTTCTTGTGGTGGAGATCCTAAATTTCATCCCTTATAGCATGGTTGGAGTGAAGACGTGCTAGGCACTAGACTGCAACAAGGGTTGGCATGGTAGCTTCCATTTGCTCAAAGTACTTCTCTTTTTCATAAAAATCTTGGTTAAAATACCAGAGGAGGGTATCGTGCTGCACAGTAGACCATAGTCCCATAGTGGTGTCTAATAAATAATAGCCCTTGGTGATATGTGCTGAAATACTTCCAGTCGCTTCCCTTACTAGCACGACTCGTTGGGATCGCACCTCTAGAGGGGTTTCTCGCTGCAGCTTGCCCTACAACAGAGCAATCTATTGTTCTAGGTCTTCTTTGACGATTTTTACTTCTATTCATGATGCCTTCAACATAGCCAGTAAGCCCTCACTCTTGGACTGCAGCACAACAGAGGCAGTAATTACTTCTAGCATGTCTCCATATAACTGGTCAATCAGGTGCTCTAAATCTCCTTGTTGGGTGACTTCCGTGAGCTGTGCTGCCTCTACTTGGGAAGATTTTGTAGTCTTGGTAGCAATTGTCTGATCGGCCGCACTTAGTTGTTGTTGCACCCGGTTTTCTTTGTTCTAGAGCTCGGAAGAAAAAAAAATTGGAGAGCGTGTAGCTACCCACTGGTTATTCTTGTGACGTCGAGGCCGAATTCTGCGCATGCTCGGACTTGCGTGCATAGGGCTGGTAGATCTATTGTCAATGTTGTGCCTGAGAAGGGGAAAATCTTGCTCTCAATTGTCGTGATGATGGTTGTGGATAGAAGGCTCACTTAAAGGGTATCTACTTTCAGTTGGAGCACTTGCAATCTGGACTGCAAAGCCTCCACCACGACCTTCTGCTGATCTTCCAGGGAATTTCATCAATCCTCGAATCTAGTAGTAACGACATCTACAATATTTTCCAGATCCTCCTTAGTCAAGGTAACTTATGTTTCTCCCCCGAACTTTTCACCCTTGTGCTTCTTCCTCTACCCTTCGAGAGGATCTCCAGTGCACTTTGTGCCACGTGGGGGATCCTCGCCCTCCCCACCAACTCCTCCCATCTCTGCATCATGCTGAGGATCTTACTCCGCCCCCTTGGTGGCATCCTTGTGGGTTTCCTTCATGGTTTTTTTCTCATTGGAGCGCACATTAGTTTCCTTCGCGGTGCTCGGTGGGATAGTATCCTTTGGCACTGAATATTTTCCCGATGTACCCAATGTTATCACGACAGATGATTTTAGGCCAATTTTCCATGCAGGAAGCCATGTTGTGACGACTTGATCGACCTCCACCTTAGTGACAATATACGGGAGGTTGTGCCACAAAGGATCTTTTCGTGCTATGATCTGCACATTGTGCATGGTGACGTGAAATTTAGCAATGAACTTATACTTTTTGTACATCGCAGAACACAAGAACGACCTAGAATGTATCATCGCCGCTAGTGCACCATCAAATAGTACCCATAAGACTGTGTTATCCTTGTTGTGTTTCAAGTCCTTAGTCACATAGGTTCGTGTAACATGCTCCTTCACATACATTGGCCTCGAGCTTAGGGAGAACCGCATCGTTAGGCGTCTCCCACATGACCAGGGAGAACAAGAGAAATAACCAGGAGTAGCAGAATGGCTTACCCTGGTCCTGCGCCTCATGCACGTTGTATAAAAACTTTTCACATAGGTACTGTGACCAGTTATAGTAGACCCCCTTATCGCACTGCCCTCCCAACTGAATAAAATTGGCAGGGACGGTTGATGGCCTACACTTGCACACCAGCTTAGATCCTAGCAACAATGTGCCCATGTGGATTCCTAGGTCAATGATGCTCTCCACTAGAAATCCTTGCTTGTTGCGGTACACCTTGTACTTTTCCCGAACGTTATCAGCCATCTTTTGCTCGTATTTATTTTCGAATCCCTTCATGGGATGGAGCCCCTTCATTGGCAGGCCGGTGATCGTATGAATCAGCACAACATCAATAGAGATGTGGCCTTGGACCCACAAGCATACATCATGGATTAGCGTGAGAAGCTGCCGGACGACCAAACTGGTGATAGCATATCACCTGAAGTAGGGGATGTGCAACAAATCTAAGAGTCCTGAGGCCTGTATCCCGCACACCCATGGCTTTGGTTCCACCTTCGGCAGATTGTCATACAATACTCGCTTAAGATACAATTCTAGGGCCAGATCTAGGAAAGTGTCTTCATTAGCTAAGTCATGGTCATCAAATTTAATGGCTAGAATGCTATCGAACATTACTCCAATGAAAGGGACCTCCTGCGAGACCAGCGAAATTTACAGATATTTTCGAACAACATCTACATTTTTTGGGGTGTGCACCATAGACTTCCTTGGCTTAACATATGCTGGTAGCCATGAGAGCGGAGCCACCAGTAGAGCTTCCTCTTAGGTTGTCATAGGTCGCTTTGAGGGATTGGGAATGTGTGCTTGAGGCACCTTCATAGGGGAGTGAACAATCGCGGGGGAGGTGCACGGCTTCATTGAAGCCCACTTCCTGGCCTTTCCCCTCCTCTTCTCCTTACCTTGCTCCTTTACATTTTGCTTCCCCTTTCCCTTTCCCTTTCCTTTGGTTGATGTGGAAACGACCTATTCGACGTCGGGTGTTACTTCAAAAAAATCCTCAAACCCTATCGCAGAGGAGGCTGTAATTGGTGACGACTCAGCGGGGTTAGAGGCAATCATCCTTACTCAGAATATGAAGTCGGGGTTGCTATTATCAGAAGGGGTATCTCACCTTGACATACAAATGGAGTAGTTACAAAATACACAGAATTCATAGAAAAACACAGGGCATAAGATCTTCAAAGAGCAAAAGAATGAATTATGACTTGCGCCCCTTGTTTTATAGGCCACCATGGGTAAAAAAAGTCAGATTATCATTAAATGTGACATACAATCGAGAAAAGGTAAAAAATCCTCCAAGTTCACGGCATTAATTTCGAAATACCCACTCCATCCAATGGTAAAATCGATTTTTCACCCAGTTTTGCTATTCCAACAACTAGTTTTTCTAGCTGCGCACTACCCCTGTGTCTTTGTCGCACCTTCCCATTTCTTCTTATCTGTGCGCTACCGCTACACTCCCACCGCACCCTCTTGTTTACTTCCTTCCTAGTGCGTACAACATTCTTAATGCAGATACTCCAGCCATATAGTCATTTGGTAGGTGTCGGTTTGTACCTGTAAGGTTTCAGACGACTTCAATTAATGTACCAAAGCAGGTAGTCTCCACATAGCTTAGCCAAACACACCACACCACCATCTATAATCTATTTTACTATATATGAACCCAACCAGTGCTTACAAAACTTCCCTGGATGGTGCGCATACTGGATATCATAGAGCAGCACCAATTCTTCTTCCTTAAACACCTTCTATCAGATGTGTCGGTCATGCTAAGCTTTCTCTCGAGCCTTCCGATGCTGCTGGTGAAAATTATCAATAAAATGATCTTCTTCTAAGGAAACCAATTGTGCCAAGCATTCCTCCATGATGTCAAGTTCTACCATATTTGTAAAAGTGGAAATGCGCAGACTAGGGACAATATATTCCATGGGCATGATGGCCTCATGTCCATATACCATCCTGAAGGGAGTATTCCTGGTAGGTTTATTGTGTTTAGTCATATACACCCATAACATTGAAGGGATGCACACGTCATAGTCCCTATGATTAGCATTATAGACATTCATTAGCACATTCTCCAAAATTTGTTTGAAAGCCTCTATTGCACCATTGGCTTATGGGTGAAATGGGGTACTCTTCGTCTGATGTATCTGAAATTATTCTGAACATGGTTCAATAGTTTCATTAAAAAATGTGTACCTCTATCGATCATTAAGATATTCAAACAATCGAACCTCGTCAGAATATGCTCGAAGATGAAGTACGAAATGGTATCTGCAATAAAATCCTTCACAGCCTTTGCCTCTACCCATATGGTTACATAACCTATGGAAGTAATGATGTAACATGCATCGGTCTTCTTTCCCAGGGGATTAATTGTTCCTACAAAGACTATAAGCCATTTTTCGAATGCCTGCAAATTGATATGACGTTGTAGGGGCATTTCATCTCTGTGCGTAGGCTTCCCAGTTTGTTGGCATGCGTCAGAGGATCGGCAGTACGCATGTGCGTCACTATGCAATGTGGGCCACCACAACCCTGCTCTCAGCCCCTTTTGTGTAGTGTCTTTCCATGCGTAGTGGCCTCCTGCCACCCCTCCGTGAGCCTCAACCAAGATATCTTGTCTCTCATGTTCTAATACATGCCTCTGAAATACCTCATCTACTCCCAACTTATATAATTGACCGAAAATTAGAGTGAAATCAACTGCGCGGGAAACCAACTCCTTTTTTTGTTGTACTGAATAGTTTGTAGGTGTCGTCACAGTGTTCAAAAAGTGACTAATGTCCGCAAAGTTCTCGTCAACCTGTTTGATAGAAAAAGGATGGGCATCAGGTAGTCCTTTTTCCATACTATTTGGCTCTTCCCCACTCTCAATCCGAGACAAGTGATCAGGTCCTGTGTTCAGTCTCCTTGGCTTCAGAATAATTTCGAAATCATACTCCTAAAATAGCAGCAACCATATAAAAATTACTCCCCCCCAACACAGGCTTATTGACCAAGTATTTTGAAGATGAATGGTTAGTGAACATTTTAAAGTGTCCTCCCAAGAGATAGTTCCTGTATTTTTGTAGGGAATAAACCATTTCCAGTCCTTCTCTTTTAGTAGTAGAATAGTTGCGCTCCACGCTAGAGAGTTTCCTACTAGAAAAAGCAACCGGATGATCAATTTCTCCTTCTCCTGGCTCTGCTAAGACATCTCCTAGGGTTATTCCTGATTCATCCACATGTACATGAAAGATATTCGCCCAATCTAGAAATATTAGAATAGGGGCAATAACCAATAATCATCTTTCTTTCAACAGCTCAAAACTCTTCTGAAACTCCTCATCCTAGAAAAAGGACACATCCTTCTTTAGCATCTTTTCCATTGGCATAGTGATCAAGGTGTACCCTTGAATAAACTTCATGTAGTAGCACGCATGCCCTAATATGGAGCGCAATTTTTTCTACGTGGTGGGGACTACTAATTTGATGATACCCGCAATCTTGTCTAGATAAACCATCAACCCCTGTTGACATACAATGTGTCCCAACAAAATCCAAAATGGTACGTAGTATATGCACTTCTTGAGGTTCAACAAAATCTAGTGTTTCCTAAAAGTATACAACATCATGTGCAGGTTCGACACATGCTTCTTCACCAATCTAAAAATTGTCCAATCATCAAAATAGAACTACAAAAACTTATGGATGAATTCTTTGAATACGGCCACAACTACGCGCGAGAAAATAGCAGGGGCATTCTTCAGTCCGAATGGCATGATAGTGTACTGGAAGGAGCCCCATTCGGTTGCAAAGGTTGTATTGTTGTGATCTTCAGGTGAAATTATGATCTAATGGTACCCTAAAAGCCCATCAGTAAATGAGTATGCTTCTTGACCTCCCACATTATCCAAGATTTCATCAGAGAATGGCGTAGGGAATGGATCATGCACACAGACATCATTTTTCTTATGCAGATCTATGCGTATCCTTATCTCTCCTTTGGTTTTATTTTCTTGGAAAACCATTGAGCTTACCCAATTAGACTATTCTACTGGCTCAATGATACCTACAAACACCATCTTATCTATTTCCTCCTTGACTTTCTGCTTATACTTGGGGTTCAGCTGATAAGGTCGCTTATCGATAGGACGGGCATCCCACTTCAAGATGATTTTCATGACACCCAGATCTCCGATGATTCCCTTGAGCTCAAATAACTTTATAGGGAATAGGTCTTCAAATTCGATCAGCAGCTCCGCAATGTTGACTTCCTTCAACTTTAATGGTTTGGTAACATCGATTTTCTGCAATAGGGTTCCTGCAACTGCGAGCTTTCCTTCCGACTCTTGGATAGTGATATTCCTGGGATCCTCATTACAGTCTTCCACTAAGAAATTTTGACAGTTGACAATATCCTGCATCTGCGCATCTTAAGCTGACACAACACATTCTTTCCGAGGCAAAGACACATCAAATACAAGAGGATCTATATCTTGCAGGGCTTCATCTAATTTCTCCGTCCCTCCAACTAACACAAATTTCATCATGAAATCCTCTGTAATTGTACCCCAGTGTCGAGTTCGCTGGTGTAGCTCCGCGTCTAAATACCAGGTGGTGGGGATTGATCCTAAGGCGTGAATAAACATATGGACCCACTCATTCCAGGTCCTTTCATTCCATACCTCCATCCACATAGCCAATTTCTTGCACGGGTCCCCACGTGTTGAAGATTGCAACAAGAAACAGTGAAAATGGCATCCAAAAACATCATTCCTTGATCCTAGTGAAAAAATAATCACCTAAACTAGGTGGAGCCCACACAAGCTATTTTTAGGTGTATGTCTATTTTTAGAATGGTGATCATATTCTAAAATTAGCAGGATGCTGATTCTAGATGGTTGAGGAAATTCTATCTTTGGATGAATTTCTATTTTTAGAAAATGGGCGAAGTCTATTTATAGATCGCAAATCTAAAAATAGAATGCATGTCGATTATTATTAGCCCTTAATAATAATCAACAATAAATAGTAACTTATTCTCTTGGAGCACTTTATTTCAGTCAACAGATGTGGCACATCAGTGGGCTAAAGGAATTACGCGATTCTTATGTTGGTTGGTGACTCATCCATGGAGAACTTCATTATAGCTGATTGTGGCAAGTTGTAACAGAGTTGGAAGAGTATTTATGTGAGTTGTTATTTAGTTTAACTCAGTTCAGTGAGTTAAACTCAATTGTGCTAGTTGTAACTGAACATACAATAGTGAAATATGAGTGAATTAATTATTTAATTAATTCACAAGTATTTTCTTACTTGCAACTAAATAAATACAGCAGTTAACTACCTGCATTTTAGATCTAGTGGAGACCCAATGGAGAGATAGGTGAAAGGGTGAGATGGACTACCAGTTGTGACTATAGTGATGCATTCAATGCATCTACACACACATTGCAAATGCTTATGAGGATTGCATAGTTCAAGCAAGGCAAGGTCGAATTCATTCATGGGTCTTCTTTAGCAGGGATTGTGCAATGGAGGTAGGTTGTCAGGAGGCAAGAAATTGGTGCATAGATATGCAAATTTATGCATGACAGTGTGTGATTATTGTATATTGTACTAAGAGCTCTATGAGCTAATATTTGTATGAGATTGTTACATGTTACATTGATATACATAATATATTATAGTTGAGGTTTTTATATTTAATATTTACTGGTAAAACATCTTGTTATGTGCGATTGATTTTTCTTCATATGTGTTTTGCAATTGAGGATTTGATTTCTGCAAAGAATTAAGTGGAAGGATTCTGTATTTAACATAATATTAACTTGTTAGATCAGGAGAATCTGGAAATACATTATTGTGTTTATTAATATCTACATGGTGTCAGAGCAGTGTTGATCACTGGAGATTGCAATATTGAAGTGGTGCTAAGTTTTGAGCTGGTGGAACAATTCGAAATTGCTGCAAGAATTTCTTGGTGAAACCGTTGAGTACACATTTAAATGGCTTTCAATGGGTTGCGTTTGGAGTATGAACTCGAGGGCAGCTCAAACTACATAGCTTGGAAGGACAGGATGGAGGAAGTGCTTGAAGATAATGGATTGAATGAATTCATCGAGAGAGATGTTCCTAAGCCCACTTTGGAAGATGCTGCAATACTTGACACATGGAAAAAGAAGGTAGCAAGGGCGAGGAGCCTTCTATTGGAATGTGTGAGAGACCATATTCTCTCAATAATCCATGGGAAAGCCACTCCATATTCTATTTGGAAGGGTTTTACAGATCTTTTCCGAAGTAGCAACGACCATAGGAACTTGGCATTGAAGGATAAACTCATAAAAATCAAGATGGAGAAGAACAACACTATTCCAATATACTTAAAAAAGTTTTTCCAATGCAAGGATGAGCTTGGGAGTGTAGGAGTCAGTGTTTCAGATGATGAATTGGTGAGCTTGGATCTCCTTGGGCTTCTGAAGAGTTGGCACAGTTATCAAAACTCTGTCAACGGACGGGAGAAACTGCCGAATTGGGAGTGACTGTGGTAGAATCTAGTGTAGGAGGAGATAAGGCAGACCACCAAGGATGGCTCTGCATCAAAGCATGATGATGAAGAGGAATTTTCTTTGGCTGCCAAGGTGAAGAAGAAGAAGGGGAATAAATTCCATTCTAGATCTGAGGTCAGAGAAGATAGCAAGGAGCACAACATGTCCAAAGTGAAGTGTTTTCACTCTCACGAGTTTGGACATATTGCCACAAATTTTCCACATAAGAAGAATATCAAGATGGTTGTTGGAGCTGTAGCTGGTGAAGCCATTACCTCACAATTTGAGCTTCACTTATCGTTGATCGCATGCATGGTATCTAGTGCATTGGGATCGGGGTGGTACTTTGATAGTGGTGCTTCCTTTCACATGACGGGAGATGAGAAATTATTGAGTGACTTGGTGGAGAAAGATCACCAGATGCATGTTGATTTTGGTGATGATGGATGATACAGTGGACCGAAATTGGTACCATTACCTTTCAGAGGGCGTCAGGTAAACTCTTTCATTTAAAAGATGTTGTGCATGTTCTAGCTTTAAAGAAGAATTTAATCTTAGTCGCAATGTTAGAGGATAGAGGCTATGATGTTGTCTTTAGTGAAGGAAAATTTTTCCTGTGACACAAAGCAATAGGGAAAGCCAAGAAGGTTGGGATTCAAGCTAAGAATCTCTACAAACTTGAAGTAGATGGGATTTTTATAGAGCTTCCTACTATTGGGAAGTGCGACGAAGACATGCAATTGAAGCTTGAGAGGGAGCAGGATTTGCATGCAGGTAAGAGTGAACCTCGGGATGTGGAGCAGCCACAATTTGAGGATCATGGAGTGGGAGAAACCACTCATGTAGAGAAATTTCGGGCCAGATGGTTAGAGTGAGTGCATGCAACTATACCACCAGGTAAGAGGTGGGGCGACATGCATGAGTAATCCTAAGAAGATATTTCTAGGCAGGATTCATTGAGATGGTGTGGATCTCATGAATTGAACCTGGCTACGAGGTGCCCACGGAGCAGCAGTAGCATGATCAGTTGGATTGATGCAGTCAGATCAAAGTGACTGTGTCATATACTAGAGCGCATATCAAATTTGACAACAAGTGCAGAGTGCATGGGTGCAGAGTTCAACAACGTAGTGGTTCCAGAAGACATGTATAGTTGATACCAGTAGAAATCGGAAGACTTTGATGACAAATGCATTATACCGATTCAGTTGTTTAGAGGCTATTCAGTTTTAGAAGTGTTCCATACAAGAGTTGTAGGGAAGATGCATGGAGTTGCAGGGTGCATGCAAAGACATACATTTCTTGTTGATAGGGAGTATTGAATATTGCAACAAGAAATAGTTAAAGTGGCATCCAGAAACATCATTCCTTGATCCTAGTGAAGAAATAATCACCTAAACTAGGTGGGGCCCACACAGGCTATTTTTAGGTGTATGTCTATTTTTAGAATGGTGAGCATATTCTAAAATTAGCAGGATGCTAATTATAGATGGTTGAGAAAATTCTATCTTTGAATGAATTTCTAATTTTAGAAGATGGGTGAAGTATATTTATAGATCACAAATCTAAAAATAGAATGCATGTCGATTATTATTAGCCCTTAATAATAATTAGACAATAAATAGTAACTTATTCTCTTGAAGCACTTTATTTTAGTGAATAGATGTGGCACATCATTAGGCTGAAGGAATTACGCAATTCCTAGGGTGGTTGGTGACTCATGCATGGATAACTTCGTTATACTTGATTGTGGCAAGTTGTAACAGAGTTGGAAGAGTAGTTATGTGAGTTTTTTTTTAGTTTAACTCACTTCAATGAGTTAAAATCAATTGTGCTATTTGAAACTGAACATACACTAGTGAAAGATGAGTGAATTAATTATTTAATTAATACACAAGTAGTGTCTTACTTGCAACTGAGGAAATACAACAATTAACTACCTACATGTCAGATCCAGTGGAGACCCAGTGGAGAGATAGGTGAAAGGGTGAGATGGACTATCTGTTGTGACTATAGTGATGCATTCAATGCATCTAAACACACATTGGAGATGCTTATGAGGATTGCATAGTGCAAGAAAGGCAAGGTCGAATTCATTCAGGGGTCTTCTTCAGCAGGGGTTGCGCAGTGGAGGCAGGCTATCAGGAGGCAAGAAATTGGTGCATAGATATGCAAATTTCTACATGACAGTGTGTGACGATTGTATATTGTACTGAGAGCTATATAAGCTGAGCTTTGTGTGAGATTGTTACATGTTCCATTGATATACATAATATATGATATTTGGGGTTTTTATCTTTGAGCTTTCCCAGTAAAACATCTTGTTATCTGCGATTGATTTTGCTTCATATGTGTTTTTCTATTGGCGATTTAATTTCCGAAAAGAATTAAGTGGAAGGATTTTTTATTAAACATAAGATTAATTTGTTAGATCAGGAGAATCCAAAAATACATTATTGCGTTTATAAATTTCTATACCACAGATGGAAAAGACCTCCATCGGTGGGTTGACTCGAGGTTCAAATCGCAGGATCATCATTTTTCTACATTCCTCCCAGTCCTGAAAAGCCCCCTTGTGGTTTTCCCCCCACCATGCAGGGGTTGCACTCATAGCCAAATCAAGAGCCCAAAATCTTTGTTCCTCATGGAAATCTACTTCTAATGCTTTAGGAAATTCCTTAACACTACCAGAACCATGAAAGTAGGGCAGTTCTCTTACCTTTGAGGAGATGCATCAAAATATCTTCGTGATCTTGAGGCACTACATCACAGACACGTCATGCAACTGGTTCTGCCAATTTTCTATCTCGCCATATGAGTCTGAGAGACATGAGCTATATTTCTCCCAACACAACATGCCATGAGATGTAGGGTTGATCCAATCATCATCCCAGGTAGTTAGTTTATAAATATGGTCAACATCTTCTTCTTCGCGCACTGGCTCCGTATATCGTTCACCTTCCGCGGGATCTAAGGAACTATTACCCACATACCCTCATTCTCAAATATTATCATCCTCATTTTTAGATTGATGATACCTCCCATGTCAATATCCCAATACAGTCCTAAAATCGCAAGGTAAGGGTCCGCGTCATCCACAATCTGGATTACCTCGAAATCTACATAGAATTTAACTTAGGAAATGTATACCACAACCTTCGGCATCCTACCTATTGGAATGATCTTTTGCTGGTCAGCCATACATAATTGAATGGTGGACCACTCTAGCTTGGGTTCTCCCATCCTTTGCTAGGTTTTTTTGGGCAAAACATTGGCATTAGATCCCAGATCCAGGATGACTTGGTCCATCTCATATTCTCCTATCTGCGTAGTCATATGCATCTCCTGACCAGTCCTTTTCCTATTCTTATAAATCTTATGGAAAAAATTAACCTCTGTTCAGGGGGGTTCCTTTTCTTTAAAGTTTCATATTAATGCTTGAATATTTTCCATCGCGTTCTGATTGTGTAGTAATTTCATACATGTTTGAATGAATGTCTTAACTTCTTCATCTACTTTCAAATCCACATAATTCCTTTAGGTGGATGCTTCGTTTATAGATAAATGATTTCTAGCTTCGATGCAATTTTATTTCTCTTTCTGTAGGTCCAAGATTTTCTATTTGTCAGAGGCCTTTCAGATTAGTGGTTTGGCCACAACATTTCTTCGTCTCCTCAAGTGACAATGCCACTGTGCGTAATTACATTGACACTGGGCCCATCATTATGCAATTCATCCTTAACACATCGTACATTTTGTGTTGGCGTATATTGTTTTTCCTTCATTTTAGCTATCAGCATAGGAAAATATTCAATTACATGATTGAATTGTCTGCAGTACCTGCAGGATTAGCGTGCAGGGTTTGGGCAGTCTCTTCCATAATTCCCATCGTCCCCACAGTTGTAGCAAATTAGTTTCCCTCTTCCTCGACCTCCACCTCTAACTCTACCTCCTCCCCTCCCTCTTGAAAGGGATCCTGCTCGCCCAAGAGAGATGCTGGCGATGAAGTGTCAGCCTGCACCCTGTATAGGTTCCCCCTATCTATCATCATATCATATGTTCAGCAGTTGTGCTCATCGTGGCCCACCGACAAGTAGAATATGCACCATTGTTGCTTCAGTTCTGGGACCTAGGTGCCTAATCGAGGGCAGTGGTTTGTTTCCTGCCTTCTTGTAACATGAAAATCAACGCACCATAATGTGGGGGCACTTGGTTCAAAAATTTCTCTTGGGCATAATGGACTTGGTCCCCCAGCTTGCATATAATCAGAAAATAGAGGGCACTGATCCTTAGTGTGGCCTAATACCCTATAGCATATGCACCATATATCCATGGTATCTTCTTTACTTTGATCCCTTCACAAATTCTGAATTTCTAGGTGCATCTTCTCTAGCTGGCTCTAGATCTATAGCGCTCTGAATTGAGCATCGTCCCTTGGCGCAACTTCTGGCTTGTAATGTTCCAAAATTTTCCGGCAATAATTTGGAGCATTAATTTTTCTTATTTCACCTAGGAGGAGAATAAGTGGGTAAGGAAACCCATTGCATAATAAAAACCTCAATAAAATCCCTCTAAGTATGAAAAAGGATCATCTTTGGAGCTGGTTTGCACACCCTCATGTGTGAACATGGATATTTGCAAGGAGGCTTGATTAAGTTGACCAAGTCAACATCACTGCCCTAGGAGGAGTGGCTTACTTAGGAAGCCATCGCAGTGTGAATGAGGAAAGGTAAATTTGGTGGAGGAAACCCTAATGGAGCTTTCATTGGTTTAAAGGGAGGACAAGGCAACCATTGTTTCTCATGCTTGTATTATTCATTTCATTGTCTTCTGAGACAATTGTGCATTCCTTGCTGCTTAGCAAGAATTGCCGGAGGAATTCCTATTTAGGATTCCTTCTCCTTCTTGAGAGATATCTTGAGGGATTTTTCTTAATTTTCCTCACATCCAGGCTTGAGGCCAAGCATCCTCCATCAAGACAACTTTATTTTTGCAGCAGATTAACACTATGTTGCTGGGTGTTGCAGTGAGGGTTCACTACACCATCTCCTTCATCTATTTTTCAGAGGAGAATTCTCTCTTTCCTTTGGAATATCAGTTTGGAGGCATCCCAGAGCTTATTGTATACTTTGGCATCAAGGAAAACTCATTCCATAGCCCTACAACGTAGTCACATCCAGTGACTGCGTTATTTTGAGAGGAGCATTTGCAGTGGCCCTCTTGCAGAGCATTGGAGGGGAAGATCTTTGGTGAAGGGATCAGCCTTTCACTCGAAAGATCCATTGGAGGAGCCATATTCATTTTGAGCATTATATTTAGCCATCTCCATCCAGTTCTATTTCTGAGTTACTGTAGCTACCCAACAACTTCGGCATTTCTGTAGAATTGCCATTTTGTATGTTTTGCAGCCAATCCTTTAGGGATTGTGCATTATTGTTTCCAGGGGTTGAGACTTTGCTCCCCCTATTGTATTTGAGCTACACATTGACATATTTGTGTATTGACACTCTTATGCTGCAGTTTCCCTTCATGAACTACGCAGTCATAGCTTTAGTTCATATGTATAGCAGTTTTCTCGTCATGATTTATGTACTTGTTCTTTGAGGCTGAGCATGGCATAACTTGTATAACATTTCCTCAAGATCTTGTACTCAATTGTTGTTGCTATTTCTTAATAATATGGCTATGGATTTCTCTCAAGTTTCTATGAGTTGAGTGTTGCTGCTGCACCATTATTGTGCTTGTTTATTGTTGGAGCTACAACTTAAGAATATCCTGAGATATTCTCATTGTTGTAGAAGGTTTCCTGAAAAAAGGTACATTACAGTGGTATCAGAGCATGATCTTTGGTTCAGCCTATGGCTTCAAGCCAAAGTGCTGAATGCCTGAAGGGGAATTTTTTGAACTCTATAGATAGAGTCTGCAAATGGCCAGGTAGCCTCTAGATCTCATCCTTTCTTCAAAGGTGACATATCCAGTAAATGCCCCTACAGTCAATCTCCGGAATAGAGCTTTGATATTCCTGAAGAGGGAATCTTATAGGCCCGTGCATCTCAGCCATCATATCAGAGAGAGAGAGAATATGAAGACTCCATTATATGGAGAGAAAGGGGAAGATAAGCTTACCAAGCTTCTTCCAAGATCCTTACTGAGCATTCATGAAGAATTTGAGAAGATAAGGAGGGAGATTTGTACAGGGTCTCCAAAAGGGTTTGAATTTGAGTCAAACTGTAGATTGTTTTGTAGGGGATGTGAGCATGCAGCTACACCCTATAGTACACAGTGCAATCACATGGCTAGCTTTTCCATGAGAAGAGAAGAAGAAGGAGAAATGCTGAAGAAAGGAACTCTTAGAGGTTTCTTGCATGAGTATGAATCTCAAACCTAGAGGTTTAGAGTTCATATGAATTTTCCAGAGTTTTGCAAGATCATGGTAAGGAGGATCAAGCAACATGATGAGGATAGATTTCTTCTATCTATCTTTGATGGTTCTCCTACTTGTTCAGCCAAGGCTTGGATTGAAGAACTAGACACCTTTTTGCAGCAGCATCAGATTCCTGAAGATGAAGCCATTAGAGTAGCAGTGCTGCACTTGGGAGGTAAAGTCTATGCATGGTGGTTATTTGAGTCTTTTACATTGAAAAATGAAAATACCTCTTCATATGAAATGTTCATTGGAACTTTGATGAGGAGATTTGGTAGAAGAAATTCTGAAACACATGTGGAGGAAGCAAACACGTTCAAACAAACAAAACCCTTGCATGTATTGAAGAAAGCCATAGACTCAGAATCACTGCAGAAATCTATGAAGGAGGCTGATATCTTGCATGATGCTTTAGTAGAGGAAAGATCTTCATTCTTGGCACAAAGAGGTAAGAATATCCCTTTTCCAAAAGAGGATCCAACCATTGGAGGGTTTCCCACTCGTGTTGAGGAAGCTGAGGGAAACAATGCTGTCATTTCTAGAGTTGATATAGTACCTCATTCAGAGGAAGGAAGGGCCATAGCTCCAACTAGAGGTATTCTTACATCTTGGCAAGGAGGTCCCGAGGATCTCATTCATGGAGGTCCAAGCACAATCAATGAACAACATGATTGTGTAGCACTATAGATGGTAGAAGGAGGAAGGGAGGAAGAGCAGCATCAGGTGATGAGAGGCACACACCCTTCTCTATTTCAGAGAGCTAGTGCAAGGAGGAGGAAGACTATGTCGCACTGTGAGAGCAAGGGAAAGATTGCCCAACCATATGTGCAGTCCACTCTTGACATAGCTATCTCACTGCATAGAAGCATTCCACCAAGGAGGCCACCTCTATCATTGATGAGAGACATTTTGTCTTTAGATTCATCGCTCTTGTATTTTGGAGAGGTGAAGAGTTTGGAGAAGAAATTTGGCATGAGGGATGTCAAAGTAGCAGATAGTAGCTTAAGGAGAGCTACACATGCCAGATCACCAGAGCTGTCCCTGAGGAGGATTGATCCTTACTGGAGATCTCAGCTCTTAGTTGAGTACTCTAATGATATTGATGCATGCATAATTCTAGATGACCTGGATAAATATGATGAGTATATGATGGATGATATGGTAATCTATTCCCATGACAGGGTCTTCTTGACTAGAGATTCTAGTCTCAAGGAGAAGCTATTGCATGCAGCACGGGAGGACTTCTTTTCCATGCATTTTGATGCATATCTTGACTTGGCAGAGGAGTTAATTTGGCAGGGAATCCAGCAGGACATACATCAGCATATGGAGAGATGCAGAGCCCAGATGATGATGGAGAGGATGTCACGGCCACCTTCCTACTCATTGAGAGTAAGGGAGCATTTTCGGTTGAACCATTTCAGCTCAAGTCTTCTACTGCATGATGAAGAATGTACAATTTCACCTTATGTTTTGTACTTCTTGTCTTTTTATGAGTAGAATATTGTACCAAGGAGGATTATCCCTTCTTGCATATTTTATCATGATGTACTGGAAGCCATTTGTAGCATTGAGATTGGCTATCTCATTGGTGGTTTGTGGGGAGAGCCACATGATTTTTGGTATGCACCATTGACACCCTTTTGTACTTTCATGTTCACATATTGTAGGATGATTGTGGCAGCAAAAAAGTGGCTGGGAGAGCACTTGTTTTTGTTTGACTTGATGCAAGCAGGGCATGCACTGTGCTGGTTCCTTGTATGGAGCCTTGATCCACTTTCTAGTTGTCATTTGGAAACTTGTTCTTATTGTACTATGCTTCCATGTATTGCTAATATGTTTAGATGTATGGGGAGCTTTACTTGGAGAGTGGGCTTGAGATTGAGGATGCCCATTGGGAGCATGATTCTCCTTACTATACATGTTGTACATTTCAGGAGAAACCATGGGCCAACCATGAGGGCCATATTACATTTCTTTTCTTCTTGTGGGAAAAAACCACTTGAAGAGCTTGAGGAGGCACTCCATGGGACATGAGGAGTTGGAGGAGTTTGCACAATCAACTCTTTTTCCTTTGAGGATGAGGGGAGACTCCTCTATGAGCCACTCCAACATATAGTGGGAGTATTTTTTATTTTCATGATGATTTTTCTATATATATGCATCTCTTAACCATATATGCGTAGGGATTTTCTCAAAGGAAGGATATTATTCCTTCTAGATTTGATGGTCTACATGAGGCCATTATGGGTGTTCACTCCCTAAGAGGAGATGGGGAGGAAATTTCTCATGGAGAGCATACATACATTGCACATCACATCATCCACCTTCTCCAGGAGAATGTGGCAGCAAGAAAATGGTGGGGAGGCCACCCATCATTTTATTTTCTATGGCAGTGGAGAGTCAAACTGCGTTGGCTACATTTGAGGGAACATTGTACTTCTCATTTACTTCACATGGAAGCCAGCATGATTCTCCTTATGGTTCCCTTGATTGATATTGCTATAGCTTTCCTTGGGAGCATGATTGGAGGAGGAATACATTGGGTGGATGTGTCCTTGGAGGGAGAAAACTCCCACACACTTTGCACTACATGTTTTAAAGGGAGCATGGGAGATGGTATGGCCACTACAGTAGCTCATTTGTTTCACTATGAGTTGAGCCATATTAGGAACGAGATGCCATATGTTGATGACTTCCAACTCATCATATATGGAGATACTTGGGTCAGCATGATTTGCAGTGTTGGAGGAGAGGTCCTTGGGGATCTAGTCTTCATATTGTCACTTGAGGGAAAGTATTTTGCAGCCCAAGATCAACATTTTCTCTACACTTATCATGAGTGGAGAGAAGGACAGCAGGGTGTAGGCTACATTGTCTACCATGAGCACATTTTCATCCCACCTACTTTGCCGGAGCCAAAGGTGGAGGACAGTTTCCAGGAGTTGCCTAGTTGGGAGGTAGCTCATTTTGTATGGATGATTGCTTGGGGATGGAGGATCCACATGAGGAAGATGTTCCTCAACACTACACAGACTCCATGCCTTGAGAGAAGGATTTCCATTTCTATCCTTTCAGTTGCTTGAGGACAAGCAACATTTGGGAGGGGAGGATTGTAATGTTCCAAAATTTTCCGACAATAATTTGGAGCATTAATTTTTCTAATTTCACCTAGGAGGAGAATAAATGGGTAAGGAAACCCATTGCATAATAAAAACCTCAATAAAATCCCTCTAAGTATGAAAAGGGGTCATCTTTGGAGCTGGTTTGCACACCCTCATGTGTGAACATGGATATTTGCAAGGAGGCTTGATTAAGTTGACCAAGTCAACATCGCTGCCCTAGGAGGAGTGGCTTACTTAGGAAGCCAGTGCGGTGTGAATGATGAAAGGGACATTTGGTGGAGGAAACCCTAATGGAGCTTTCATTTTTTTTAAAGGAGGACAAGGCAACCATTGTTTCTCATGCTTGTTGATCCGGATTTATGCAGGAATGCAACAGAATACAGATATAACCATAGATACAGAGATGCAGCGGAAATAATGCTTCATTTTATTAATAAAATAATGACTGCAATAAGCTTACAAACATAATGGAAATAAGCTAGGGCGCTGGTAGCGTATCTCTGAGAAGAGATGTAGCGTACGCAGGCCTCTGAACTGTGTTATATTGAGGCTCGCAGGCCTATTACAGACATAATGGAAATAGATGAGCTAGGTACTGGCAGCGTATCCCTGAGAAGAGATGTGGCGGCTACCAGCCCTTGAAATGTGTTACAATGCAGACATGATGGAGATGCGGCGAGCTAGGGCACTGGTAGCGCTTATCTCTGAGAAGAGATGTATCGGCTCCCAGCTCCTTGAACTGTCTTACAATGAGGCTCGAGGGCCTATTTATTGTTGAGAAACAATGTAGAATCCGAAACATCCAAAACCCTAACCGTAGGAGATGAAGCGCCAAAACTGTGGGTCCCGTTTGGGTAAATTGGTGGTTCAACTTCCCAGGGGCGTAACTTTGGCATCCGATCTCCGTTTGATGCGCTCAATAGCTCGTTAGAAAGATCTATCCAAGGAGTACAATTTTGGAATGGGAAACATCGGTCCATGGACCCATGTTGCCCTCCGTTTTCCCAAAAAAACGTCGTTTAGGGCCTCAAAACGGCTCCGGAAGTTTAAGACCCGAAAAACTGCTAAAAATAGTAAGTTGTGCCGAAACTTACAAACTAAAATAACTGATGGTGGGGGTTCAAATGGACTTGATGGTGGCCACCAATATCCACCTGGATTATTACCGCCCAAAACGGCTCCGGTGTGCAGGACCTTAAACCTCGCTATAAATAGTAAGTCAGGTCAAGCCGGAAAACTCGAAAGAATTGATGTTGCGGGTCCAAATGGAATAGGTGGGAGGCCACCGATATCCACCTAGATCATTCCTCCCTCCTTAGGAAGCAATGGTCTCCATTGCGTTAAGTTCCTCCATGGGGGGGGGGATTTTGCTGAACTTGGTGTTGGCAGTCGTGCTGGATGTAGATGTGCCACCGGTGGGCAGCCATTGAAGGATTTGAAAAAAAAATTGTCCATCATCGCGTTCCTCTGTTTCTCGAGGGCATCCTCGAGCAAGATTTTGATACGATCTCCTGCTCCCTCGTCTTTCTTTCCTTCCGCCATGGGGGGTCGTCGGGTTGCGAGGTTGAACTCCTTATACCCTGGCCGCGTTGGGGACATGAAGAGAAAAACAGAGAAAGAGCAGACTCGCTCTGATACCACTGATCCGGATTTTATGTGTAGGAACGCAACAGAATACAGATATAACCATAGATACAGAGATGCAGCGGAAATAATGCTTCATTTTATTAATAAAATAATGACTGCAATAAGCTTACAAACATAATGGAAATAAGCTAGGGCGCTGGTAGCGTATCTCTGAGAAGAGATGTAGCGTACGCAGGCCTCTGAACTGTGTTATATTGAGGCTCGCAGGCCTATTGCAGACATAATGGAAATAGATGAGCTAGGTACTGGCAGCGTATCCCTGAGAAGAGATGTGGCGGCTACCAGCGCTTGAACTGTGTTACAATGCGGCATACGACGGGGAGATGCTACGAGCCAGGGCAATCGGCAGCGCTTATCTTCGAGAAGAGATGTATCGGCTCCCGCCCCTTGAACCTGCCTTACAATGAGGCTCGAGGGCCTATTTATTGTTGAGAAACAATGTAGAATCTGAAACGTCCAAAACCCCAACCGTAGGAGATGAAGCGCCAAAACTGTGGGCCCCGCTTGGGTAAATTGGTGGTTCAACTTCCCGAGGACGTAACCTTGGCATCCGATCTCCGTTTTCTGACGCGCTCAATAGCTCGTTAGAAAGATCTATCCGAGGAGTAATAATTTCTGAATGGGCAACATCGGTCCATGGACCCATGTTGCCCTCCGCTTCTCTCCAAAAACGTCGTTAGGCCTCAAAACGGCTCCCGAAGTTTAAGACCCGAAAAATCGCTAAAATAGTAAGTTGTGCCGAAACTTACAAACTGAAATAACTGATGGTGGGGGTTCAAATGGACTCGATGGGTGGCCACCAATATCCACCTGGATTATTAATGCCCCAAAACGGCTCCGGGTGTGCAGGACCCGAAAACCTGCTATAAATAGTAACCTATGCTGAAGCTGAAGAACTGAAAGAATTGATGCTGTAGGTCCAAATGGAATAGGTGGGAGGCCACCGATATCCACCTGGATCATTCCTCCCTCCTTAGCAAGCAATGGTCTCCATTGCGTTAAGTTCCTCCATGGGGGGGGGGGGAATTTTGCTGAACTTGGTGTTGGCAGCCGTGCTGGATGTAGATGTGCCACCGCTGGGCAGCCATTGAAGGATCTGAAAAAAAAAAAAAAAAAAATTGTCCATCATCGCGTTCCTCTGTTTCTCGAGGGCATCCTCGAGCAAGATTTTGACAGGATCTCCTGCTCCCTCGTCTTTCTTTCCTTCCGCCATGGGGGGTCGTCGGGGTTGCGAGGTTGAACTCCTTATACCCTGGCCGCGTTGGGGACATGAAGAGAAAAACAGAGAAAGAGCAGACCCTCTCTGATACCACTGATCCGGATTTTATGCAGGAACGCAATGTACCGCGTATATAACCATAGATACACAGTAGATGCAATGATTATAATGCTTCACTCTTTATTAATAAAATAATGACTCTAATAAGCTTACAAACATAATGGAAATAAGCTAGGCGCCGGTAGCGTATCTCCTCGAGAAGAGATGTAGCGTACGTTGGCCTCTGAAACCTGCAGGCTGAGGCTCGCGGTGCCCACACAGTATATACGGAACAGAGATGAGCTGTGCAATCGGGCAAAATAAATATCCCCCCCCCCCGAGAAGAGATGTGGCGGCCACTGCCCCTTGAACCCGTGTTACAATGCTATATACGATGGAGATGTTAAGCCATAAAGTAGCCAGGGCACCGGTCGCGCTTATCTCTGAGAAGAGATGTGTCGGCTCCCAGCCCCCTGAACTGTCTTACAATGAGGCTCGAGGGCCTATTTATTGTTGAGAAACAATGTAGAATCCGAAACGTCCAAGACCCTAACCGTAGGAGATGAAGCGCCAAAACTGTGGGTCCCGTTTGGGTAAATTGGTGGTTCAACTTCCCAGGGGCGTAACTTTGGCATACGATCTCCGTTTGACGCGCTCAATAGCTCGTTAGAAAGATCTATCCGAGGAGTACAATTTTGGAATGGGCAACATCGATCCATGGACCCATGTTGCCCTTCGTTTTCCCAAAAAACGTCGTTTAGGGCCTCAAAACGGCTCCGGAAGTTTAAGACCCGAAAAACTGCTAAAAATAGTAAGTTGTGCCGAAACTTACAAACTAAAATAACTGATGGTGGGGGTTCAAATGGACTTGATGGGTGGCCACCAATATCCACTTGGATTATTACTTCCCCAAAACGGCTCCGGGTGTGCAGGACCCGAAAACCTGCTATAAATAGTAAGCTGTGCTGAAGCTGGAAAACTGAAAGAATTGATGCTGCGGGTCCAAATGGAATAGGTGGGAGGCCACCGATATCCACCTGGATCACTTGTATTATTCATTTCATTGTCTTGTGAGAAAATTGTGCATTCCTTGCTGCTTAGCAAGAATTGCTGGAGGAATTCCTGTTTAGGATTACTTCTCCTTCTTGAGAGATCTCTTGAGGGATTGCTATTAATTTTCCTCACATCCAGGCTTGAGGCCAAGCATCCTCCATCAAGACAACGTTATTTCTGCAGTAGATTAACACTATGTTGATGGGTGTTGCAATGAGGGTTCACTACACCATCTCCTTCAGCTATTTTTCAGAGGAGAAGTCTCTCTTTCCTTTGGAATATCAGTTTGGAGGCATCCCAGAGCTTATTTTATACTTTGGCATCAAGGCCAACTCATTCCATAGCCCTACAACACAATTCCATCCAGTGACTACGTTATTTTGAGAGAAGCATTTGCAGTGGGGCTCTTGCAGAGCATTTAAGGGGAAGATATTTTGTGAATGGATCAAAATTTCACTCCAAAGATCCATTGGAGGAGGCATATTTAGTTTGAGCATTAGATTCAGCCATCTCCATCTAGTTCTATTTCTGAGTTGCTGCAGCTACCCAGCAACTCCGAAATTTCTGTAGAATTTTCATTTTGTATGTTTTGCAGCCAATCCTTTAGGGATTGTGCATTATTGTTTCCAGGGGTTGAGAATTTGTTCCCCCTATTGTATTTGAGCTACGCATTGACATATTTTTGTATTGACACTATTATGCAGCAGTTTCCCTTCATGAACTATGCAGTCATAGCTTGAGTTCATATGTATAGCAGTGTTCTCATCATGATTTATGTACTTGTTCTTTGAAACTGAGCATGGCCTAACTTGTATAAAATTTCCTCGAGATCTTGTACTCAGTTGTTGCTTCTATTTCTTAATAATATGGCTATGGATTTCTCTCAAGTTTCTATGAGTTGAGTGTTGCTGCTGCACCGTTATTGTGCTTGTTTATTGCTGGAGCTCCAACTTAATAATATCTTGAGATATTCTCATTGTTGTAGAAAGTTTCCTGAAAAAGAGACATTACATAGCTTCATGGAAATATCCAGGGCCTCTTCCCGTGAATCAATATTCTGCTGACCCATAGGTACATGCATATGTAGTAATAGCATGCTGATGAACCACTCCTTATGATGTTTGTCCTCATAAACAAATCATCCATCACTGATGACTTTCTTCATCCGCTGGTCATCTTCCCAAACAAACTCCATAGGTCCTTGATTAATATCTTTAAACTCTACTATGTATTGAGAACAGGACGAAGGTTTTCCGAACTGCTACTTCAGGGCATCCTTGATCTCCTATATTGTAGGATTCACATGTTGAGTAATGTATCCCATGAACCAATCCAGAGCCCTCCCTTCAAAGGCTATTGATAGTTGTGCTCTTTTTACAACATCATTATTAACATTTTTTGTAGCCCACACCGCATTTGCCACGAACCAAAATCAATCTATATCCTCATCCCCCACATCCTTAAAAGTGTGAAGTTTCATTTTTACAGACATGTCATCCTCAGGTGGTGGCGGAGGTGGGGTAGTAAAATTCTTACCTTTGCGTGAGTTTGATGGTGGCGTAGCCAGGGGATTGGTCCTTGCGTGCATAGCCTCAACTTTGTTTAGATTAGGTGGATCCCTCAGAGGACTATACACTGATATATCCCCTTCTAGATTAACCTAGTAGTATTTACCACTTCACGTCGTGATTCCACTCTAATTGGAGGTCATTCACTCTGTGTGACTTCACATGACACCATTTTCACACAATAGCATCTTAATCAACAACAAAAACGTCTGTAAGAACTTGCCCCTAAATCATTTGAAAAACCTTTGCTCAACTTCAGAGTAGGATACAAACTGATCGACCACAAACTCAGTTACAAATCCACCCAACACGCTATCAACCCAATGATCTACAATTCAGGTGATTTTTTTATTAGTCTTCTCCAACTGTTGGATTAGCTCAGGGGTCCACCGCGTGACTTGATCCTCTTTCCTACAGGTTTGAAATTTTGCTAACCTCGCTGACCACCCCCGTAGTTTATGTGAGAAGGTTACAATGAAAATCTCGTGTACCTCTGTAAAAATATACTTATTCTTCCACTCTTTGGTAGATAGCTTCTTACTTCTGTCTTATTTTAGGGAAAAATCTTGAATCTGCTTTTCAAACCAGTCCTTGAGTACAGGCTTTAATGGATACCAATGACCCTGTGCCATTACCCAATATCTCTCTCAAAATGCTCCTAATCCCAACAACGGAACCGTTTGTTGGTTTGAGGGGTCTTGAACCAGGTTCAGATTTAAGGTTTACCAACAAACCCCTGTACTACTGGCCCTTTTGGCAATGGGAGGGTGTTGGAGTGAGGTTTCCGCACCTAGAGAGAGAGAAAGTTAATTAAAGTGGGCACCTTCAGATCTAACAGGCCTGCACTATAGAAGCACTAACCCAGAAAACCCTTAACAATATACTTGACTGAATAACTCATGCGAAGCCCATAAACCATAAGATAACTAGTTACAGAAGCAAGGTGATGAAATATAACTAGATCTATGTGTTCATTACATTCTAAAGCATCACATCCACATATGCATCAATTAACTATAGTATTCAACACAGAGACAGCATATAGCGCAACCAATAACAAAACATAGAGATATTTCGATATCATCAAAAAGGTCTTCTCATTCATTAACACTTCAAATTTCACTAACAGATTTGTTACTAGCCTGTGCACACAGTCGACAGGGCCCGCACACAGTAGGACTTACGGTCTCCATGCACACAACCAATAGGAGCCCTTACCCAAAAAAATCCGTACAAAAATTATTATAGATCCAACATTCACATTTAGACTTAATCCAAACTTACTTCTAGACTTGATCTATTCATCTATTTATACTATATTTTCCTACACTACTCTATGGTCCACAAACTGTGGTTTGCAGACCCTTGGTCTACCCTTTGACCCACTACAATTCATTAGGGGCTTTGACCCACCCCAAATTCCCTGTGCCAAACTAAACTATTACAAAATATTACAAAACTGCATCAAAATTGTTGTTAGGGCCCTCTGCTCCAACAATCAGGTACGCATCAAAGAAGAGGAAATTTACAAGAAAACTTTACATACCAAATATGAGCATACTAAGTTTGTTGTAGTTCCATTTTGTTTGAATAATTCTCTAGATACTTTTATGTGCTTGGTGAATAGTGTGTTGTTTCCTTATCTGGAAAAGTTTTTTATTGTGTTCATTGATGGTATATTGATATATTCTAAGAATGAGGAAGAACGTGTCAATAATTTAACAACAATGTTGATATTTCTAAGAGAGCATCAGTTGTATGCCTATCTTAGAAAATGTAGTTTCTCTCAGACATAGGTACATTACTTGGGGCATGTTGTCTCCAAGGAAGGCATAATGGTGAACCTATAAAAGATAAAATCTGTCATGGAATGGGAAACTCCTAGGAATGTGGATGAGGGAAGGTCATTTATCAGGCTAGAAAGTTATTATAGGAGGTTTATCAGGAACTTCTCACAGATTTCTTATCCTCTTACATCATTGCAAAGGAAATGTAAGAAATTTGAATGGATAGAGGAATGCAACAAGTTTTGAGCAGTTGAAAATGTTGTTGAAAAATGATCCACTTCTCAATATTTCATATCTAGATAAAGAGTTTGTGGTGTCCACAAATTCTTGAAAAAGAGGGCTTGTGGAGACATTGTGCAAGAGGGACAGGTGGTATGTTATGAATCAAGGAAACTAAATGAGCATGCGCAAAACTATGTGATACATGATCTTGAGTTGGGAGTGATAATTCATGCAGTGAAGATGTGAGGGCACTATCTTCTTGGAAGGAGGATTTTGTTTATGAGTGATCACATTGGATTGCGATACTTATTTAACCAACCAATTATGAACTCTCGATAAGCTATATGGTTGGCCACAGTCAATGAATTTGACTTCGAGATAAGGTACATTAAAGGGAAAGAGAACATGGTTGAATATGCTCTTAACATAAGAGCATAGGTAAATCACATTTCAATTATGATTTCATATGGGATAGACCTACAATATCAGATCTTGCAGGCTGGACAATAGGATGATAGGTACAAGGAGATTAGGTAGAGGTTACAACAGGGTGTTGAGATTTCAGGTAGCATAGGATGCACTCTAGCTCTGAAACTTTTTGGAGGGGATACAACACATGAGATCTCCAAAACCGAGAAATCGTTTGGAGAAATTCCACCCGGTGTGTAAGCTATTCCAATAATTAATTATTTTAATGGATACCCTAGGTCTAACTTACGGAAATTAAATAATTAAAGGGAATTAATTAAAACATGTGGGTGAGAATGTTCTAAGTGACATGGATCAATTATTTTCTATTCTTAGCCATTGATTAGTGATTAGATCACAACTGTTGATTTATCAATGAGAAAAGTATTAAAGGAAGGCTTGGGGTTAGTCAGAGAACACACATAGAGTCTAAGAGATCGAATTATTTTTACGGAGCAGTGCTTAGATGAAGATCAGATCTGAGTGATTCAAAGAAGTAGTGAGGGGAAGATGAAGTCATTGATCAGAGGATCAAGAGTACAAAATAGAGCAAGGGCAATAGAGATGTGGAGGAGGCATAGCAAATAGCACAGAGTGTGACACACACCCTAGAGAGGGTGACGCAGGCCCATGCAGGGGTAATGCAGGGCCTTCGAGAGACAGTCCAAAATTAGCCAGGAATCGGGGTTTCTAAGCCAAGAGGGCTGAAACTCGATTTCTGAGAGGCTGATCAGTGCAAAGGAATGGTGACCCAATCCTTCTACCAAGCCCATGTATGCTTACACAACGGCAGCATAAAGACTGCACAAAGCAAGTTGGGGTTTCACCAGTGACTGATCCAGATCGTCGAGACTTACAAAGTGAGGTAAAACTCACGCTTATCTCAAACTCCCAAGGTCTTCTATGTTGGTGAATTGGATTATGTCACCCTAGATGTACTCAGAACTGCCACTGAATAATAAAACCCTCAGAACTGTTGCACTAGTTTTCCCGCATTGGGTTTTTCTGGGGAAATTTTTCTAAAAAATATTTTGTTCTCTTTCTGAATTTTCTTATTCATTAGTTTCTAATTTGTATAACTGTGTATATTGCAGTGTATTTACTTTTATTTTTTATTGAATAATTTAGAAAAATAACTTGTTAAGTAAATCAAACAAGTAGGAGAAGTAAATCTGAATACTGCAATAGGGTTTCTGTAATAAGGATTTAGAAATTTTCATATGGTATCAAAGAATTTACATATTAGAAAGAGATGAAGCCATCAACAAATATCGAAGAAATTTTGCTGTAGGAAGGAAACTCTCCCTAGAGACAGCGTTGATCTAGAAGACAAGAAAGGAAGGGTGACACAGTCACCTGTGGGGCTCACACAGAGCTTGTGTCAGCCAGGAGAGGTGATGTTGTAGCTGCAGCAGTGGCAAAACAGTGTTTGCTAGCCAACATAGGGGTTTCAAGCCTTTATTTTTCCAGTTTTCATGGCCGAAAGTGCAGATCATTTTTCTTTAGTAGTGGCTAGTGGGGCATTGTTTCTGTTTGTGCAGAACAATGTCTAGCAAGGTGTGTTAAAGTAGGGGAATAAGTCCTTCGATAGACTTTCTAGCAAAAAAGTCTGAGATCTGATCAACATAGTGATTGGAGAGGGTTGATTCGATAGAATTGGTGGAGGATTTTTGGGAAATAAATCACTAGTCATAGGGAGTGTATTCTCTAGAGGGTTTCTATCACCAAGAAACCAAGATCTGAGTCTCTTGCTAAGAGCATCAGTAGAAGAAGGGAGAAGAGTATCCATTTTGACATTTTTTTAGTAGAGATGGCTACACAAGGACTGAGGGATCAGGACAGGTTGGATGTAGCATCCAAAATTTTCATCTAGAAGGCCAAGATCCTCACAATTCTGAATGATCTCAAACTTTTCGTGAAAGACGAGGATGAGTATTCCATGAGTGCTCATGCACCCCTAGAAAAGAGGTTGGGCAACATAGATCTATATATTGAGCTACAAATGATGGGGGCAAGATCCTTGAGGTCTTGGATCACATATGAGATACGGGATCCCTTAATGATAGTAGCAGGATGATTGGAGTTAATTTTTTCAGTGGATTATGGAGGCACAGTGGTAGTGAGGATGCCGAAGACTGGAGAAGTGCAGTGCAGAGGCAACAATAGTGTGGAAGCAGCAGCACAGAGGCTAACGAGACTTCAAAAAATTAGAGAGGCAGTGACTGTGGCAGATTCATGGGAACCAGTACAAAAAGCAGCAGCACGGTGGATCGAGGCAAGCAGGCCAAGCATCAACAGCGCGTGGAATGATACCAAAGATCAGAGTAACGCTTCTAGAGTGAAGTGTTGCTAGAGCACATTCCTCGTTAAGAGGGAGTGTTGTGGTTTTGGGTAGAATTTTATATGCTCTAGCTATGAAAATTTGTGGCGGGGACAAAAACATGATATCTCCAAGACCCAGAAATCGTTTGGAGAAATTCCAGCTGGTGTGAAAGTTATTCCAATAATTAATTATTTTAATGGAGACCCTAATTCTAAATTAGGGAAATTAAATAATTAAAGGGAATTAATTAGAACATGTGGGTGAGTATGTTCTAAGTGACGTGGATCAAGTATTTTTAAATATTAGCCGTTCATTAGAGATTAGATCACGACTTTTTATTTCTCAATGAGAAAAGTATTAAAGAAAGGCTTGATGTCAGTTGGAAAACACAGACAGAGTCTAAGAGATCGAATTATTATGACTGAGCTGTGATCATACGAAGATTAGATCTAAGTGATTCAAAGAAGAAGTGAGCGGGATATGTAGTGATTGGTCAGAGTACCAAGAGTAAAAAGAAAAGCAAGGGAAGAAGAGACACAGAGGAGGCAACACATACAGTAAAGAGTGTGACGCAAGCCCTTATAGGGGCAGCACAGAAACTCCGAGAGACAGTCCAAATTTATCTAGGAATCGAGGTTTCTAAGGGTGATAATTGCAGAGGAAGGGTGACGCATTCCTTCAGCCAAGCCCACGCAAGATTACGCAGTGGCAGCATAGAGACTACATAGAGAAAGATGGGGTTTCACTAGTGACTAATCTGGATCAGCCGGGACTTGGAGAGTGAGTTAAAACTCACGTTTATCTCTCACTACCGAGGTTTTATATGTTGGGTGAGTTGTATTATGGCACAATATATGTACTCAGAACTGTTGATTAATAATAAACACCCTCAGAACTGTTGCATCAATTTTACCGCATAGGGTTTTTCGGGGGAATTTGTCCAAAAAATCTTGTGTGTTCTTTGTTTGAATGTGATTATTCTTCAGTTTATGATCTATATAGTTGTGTAGGCTGCAGTATATTTACTATGATATTTTATTTAATAATTAAAAAAATTACTTGTTAAGTAAATCAAACAATTAGGAGAATTAAATATGAATATTGCAGTAGGGTTTTTGTAATAAGGATTAAGAAAATTTCACATAGGGTACATGTAATCAGGATGTGGACTATCATCTCATAGCGGATGGTTTGGTCGGATTTAGGGACATGATGTATGTGTCGAACAACAATGAGATAAAGAAGCTTATATTGAGGGATTTTCGTGCCAAGCCATATTCAAGACTCGAGATATCAGAAAACATTGATATTGGTGAAGAAGTTTTACCATTGGACGAATATGAAGAAAGAAGTGGTACATTTTATGGCGATATGTTTTGATTGTCAACAGGTAAAAGCAGAGTGTAAGAATTGAGGTGGATTACCACAACCTATTACAATTCTAGAGTGGAAATGGGAGTTCATTGCTATGGATTTCATTACAGGGTTACTGAGGACATCTAGACAACATGATTCCATCATGGTTGTGGTTTTCAGGTTTACAAAAGTAGCGCAATTTTTTCCGGTTAAGTCTACGTATTCAGCGAGTGATGTGGCACATGTATTCATCAGAGATGTAGTGAGATTTCATGGTGTATTGAAGAAGATTGTGTTAGACATGGATGCTAATTTCACTTCTATATTCTTGAAAGAATTATTTGCAGGTTTGGGTACAGAGCTAGCCTTTAGCATAACATATAATCTGAAAATAGATGGACATATAGAGGGGGTCAATAGGAATTTAGAGGATATGTTCATAATGTGTGTGATGCATCAACAATGGAAGTGGGAAGAGTATCTACATTTAGTTTAGTTTTCTTACAACAATGGGTATCAAGAGTCACTGAGGATGAGTATGTTTAAGGCACTCTATGGATGGAGTTGTAATACTCCTATCAATTGGACTGATCTAGTTAACAGGTTTTTTATGGCACTAGATATGTTGGTAGAAATGGAACATGAAATGAAAGTCATCAAGAAGCATCTAAAGGAATAACATGATAGGAAAAAGAGTTATGCATATCAACACATGGCATTTAAGGAGTTTTAGGTTGGGGAAAATTTTTACTTGCATATCAAGCCCAAGAAGAGCTCCTTGAGGATTGGGTCATGTGTGAAGCTGGAACCTCTGTATTTTGGGTCTTTTGAGATCCTTGACAGGATTGGACTAGTGGCATATTGACTTGCACTGCCTCCGACAATGAAATTTCATGATTTTTTCCATATTTCATTTCTTAAAAGATATGTAAAGGATGTTGATCATGTTATTGATTGGTATGTATTGTAGTTGGAACCAAAATGATAATTCCAATCAAAAAATCAGGGTGTTTTGTAGAGAAATATTCTTATGCTCCGAAACTAAGAAATTGATCAAGTTAAATTGTAGTGGAAGAACTTTGGGTTGGATGAAGCTACATGGGAGATGGCTGATCAAATGTGGGCTATGTATCTTTACTTGTTTTTCAGTTGATGCAAACCAATTTTGGTATATGTATATATGTATGTATATGTAAATACCACATCGAGCTGTGTTATAAAGCTCCAATAAGTGGTATGGGTGTCATGTTGTTATGTTTGTCATGTTGGTTTATTTTCAACAGTTTGTTCATTATGAATAATACAATAAACTATGTTATAAAGCTCCATGGGAAATATTTTTTGTGTTCAATAGTCTTGCTATTTGAGGTGTCATTCAACACCAAGGAAGATGTTCCCCTAAGGGGGAGGGGTTTGTAACAAACCCAGGTTAAAAAAATCTAGTAATAAACTTAATAAAGGTAAAATAACACCATGGTCATGGGACGTGTATTTTAAGCTGAATGTTGGGCAAAACATCCCAGTGTGGGTGTTCATTTGGTTTATTATGGCTAAGGTAAATTGGAAAAGGCAATATCAAAGTCTTTGGAAAGGTAAGAGACATTAATTGGTATTTTATTTATGAAAATAATTGGAAAATAGAAGAAAAGGAAGGTGAAAGGTCACAGGTTGCATGTGAGAAGGAAAAAAGTAAAATGAAGGAAAATAATGGAAAATTGAAGAAATTAGAGGCCTCATTGATGAAAATACTTATGAGGATAGTTACACAGCTTTTGTTAGTTAAATTTTGAGCTCTCTCTCTATTATCTCTACTCTCTCATACTCCTGCACACTTAGAACTTTCTTGGAGCATTCTAGGATTGGATCAAGGAAAAAGAAGGAAGGTCAAGGAATGAAAAGAGAAGCAAAGATCAAGCAAGGAAGAGAAGGATCAAGAAGCTACAATGTAATTACTTGCAAGTATCGAGTTGCATGTATTATTTCCTTTTTATTTTTTGCATGTAGGGTACATGCATGTGTGTAATTGGTTCTCTTGCGATCATTGGCATGGGTTTTGTGAGGTGAGGCAATGATTTTATCCTTGACTTGTCATTTCCAGATAGCCATGGTGCGATGGGTTTCTCTTTTAATTGGTTGAGATGGATTGCTAAATGGTTTCATAACTGAGTGGTGTACTCTCTAGAGAAGAACACAAGCTCTAGGAATACCTGAACCAGTGAAGGTGGGATTGTGGTAAAGCCAGATTGTATGTATCTCGGTGGGCCTAGGAACCCTCAGTTGGTGAATGGTGGGATATATGATAAATCCTAGAGGTGTATGCCCTCGATTAGGCCTAGGAATCCTTGACTGGTGAATGAAGAGATATATGGTAAAGCCTAGATGGTGGAGTCTCAATTGGGCCTAGGAATCCTCAATCAATGAATGGTGGGATATATGGTAGAGCCTAATGATTGGAGATAGAAAAATTCCTCAAAATTTGGGTGGAGAGATCCTGAGACATCCATGCTTTTCTAGGGCCTAATGATCCCTTGGTGGGATTGCAGTAAAGCCTAGTAGTCTATGTTTCTTGTTTGGGCCTAGGAATCCCTTGGTGGGATTGTGGTAAAGCCTAAGGAAGCCTTGATTGATTTTTTTATGAGTCCCACATTCATGTTTGGAATATGGTATCAAGGTGACTGGTTGAAATAAATATTTGGTTCAACCCAATCTATGGTTGGATGGTACATGGAAGTCCCTGACCTGGTTTCATTTTTCATATGTTAATAAGAGATCATTTCCTATGGAGTATTATGTGTAAATTTTCTTGTTATTATGCAATATTAATGGTATTTCTATCAATTTTATTTTTTTGGTTAAATGTTGGTTCCAAGCATGGTTTTATGAAAAATATTACTCATGGCTCTCATCGTGTTTTTTTAAGTAAGTTAATGAATGTAAATTAAGTCCATATTCTCATATGTGTTTATTTGACTTGTAGATTGGAGGTTCATGATGTGTTTGACGAATTTTTTTTCATGGCTAGGCCTTCTCAGATCAGTTCCATGTTCAATATTTCCATTATAAGACTTTTCATCACATTATTTATCATTTATGGAAGTTTCATGAAGTTCTAGGTAGTGTCCTAAGTCCTAGCCCTAAAAAAGTGGCTCAGAATATAGGGGCATTGGTATAAAACTTCCTAAAAAATGTTACGTCACATGGATGCCTTATTATATGTGTGAATGGAGGGTTTCAGTTGCATGGAGGGCTTTTCATTAGTGCAAATAGTGCTCTAGTTCAATAAAACAACAAGTTATCTTAAGGGTTGAGCACCTGGAAGGGTTGGTTGGTTCCTGAAGGTCTTGTAGCATTTGAGGAATGTTAGATTGGTCTTGTCTTATCAGATCCACTTCCTTAACTGTACTTGGAAATTTGAATCATATAATTGTAACTCTTCATGATATCTTTACCCTGGTGGACTAGTTAGCCTGGGTAAATGTGGGAGGAGGGTGTTATAGCTACTTTTTATGGGGAAGTGAAGAAATTAAAAGATGCAGAAGCATGGCTTCTTGGGATGAATAAATTCTTCAGATTGCATGATTACTTTGAGAATATGAAAGTCAATATAACGACCTTCAATATCGAGGGAAAAAAACTATATTGGATTGAATTATAGCTATATTAGTCCTAATGTTGTGGATCAGTGCCGGTTGAATAAAGAAGCTCCTGCAAAATCTTGGTTGGTGCAGTTAGCTACAGGAACCAAGAGAATAGTTCATCACTGGGTGATATCTTGTGCATTTTAGCTTAACTATATGCCTACATCCACACATATAAATGTGCTTCCTTTACGATCATATAGCATGCTTTTGGGCATGGACTAATTTTTCATTCTTAGGACCAAGGTAGATTTCTATGACAAGGCTATTGAGTGCCTGGATGATGTTGGAGAAAAGATAATATTGCAGGGAAATAATAAGCCTACATCAGTGTGAATGGTTACATCTATGCAAGGAAATCACAGTTCCAGGAAATGATGTTTGTTGTTTTTAGTGCATGTTTCCAGTGAAAATGGAAGGAAGATGAGAATGATGAAGTATTGGGGAATTCTCCTATCTTACAATAGTTTCAGGATGTGTTTCATGCAAATATTTTAGTGTTGCTACCTCATAAGGAGGTGGAATTTTCTATTGAGTTGGTACCAAGAGAAACACAAAAATCTAGGGTACCTTATAGGATGAGTTCTCTGAGATTGGTGGAACTAAAGTTGCAGCATAAGGAAATGCTTGACAGGGGATGCATAAGGCCAATTGTATCACCTTGGACTACACCAATGTTTTTTGTACGAAAGAAGGATGGTACTCTCACATTTTGCATTAATTACAAGAATTTGAACAAGGTGACTATCAAGAACAAGTATCCATTGTCGCAAATTGATGATTTGTTTGATCAACTAAAGGAAGTTGCAATGTTTTCAAATTATTTATCTAAGATAAGGATATCACAGGTAAAAATCAAAGAATAAGACATATACAAGACTACATTTGGTATAAGGTATGGGCACTATGAGTTTTTGGTGGTTCCTTTTGGTCTTACCAATTCTCCTTCCACCTTCACATGTTTGATGAATAATGTGTTATGCCCTTATCTAGACAAGTTGTATATAATTTACTTGTTGATGATATGTTGGTATATTCAAAGAATTAATATGAGCATGCATAGCACCTAGTAGTGGTATTGAGATTGTTGAGAGAGAATCAATTGTATTCCAAGCTCAACAAATGTAGTTTTCTCCAGACTAAATTCATTACTTGAGACATGTTGTTTCCAAGGAAAGGATAATAGTGGATCTGGAAAATATTAAGACTATATGCATGGAGTGGCCAGCTTCGAGGAATGTGGATGAGGTCATATTGTTCATGGTACTAGTATTATATTACATGCAATTCATCAGGAACTTCTCAAAGATTGTTTTTCCTATCATATATTTGTAAAGGAAAGGGAAGAAGTTTGAATGGATTGAAGAGTGGGAAACTAGTTTTGAGGAGTTGAAGAAGTTGCTATTAAATTCTCAGGTTATGAAGATTGTAGATCTTGATAAGGATTTTGTGGTTTGTACAAATGCTTTCATGGAGGAACTTGGTGGAGTCCTAATGTATGAAGGGAAAGTGGTTAGTCACAAGTCAAGGAAGTTGAATGAGCACAAGAAAAACTATGTGACTCATGATCTTGAGTTGGAAGATATCAAATATGCATTGAACATGTGGAGACATAGTCTCCTTGGTGGGAGATTTTTCTCGATGAGTGATCATAGTGGCCTGAGGTATCTATTTGAAAAACCCAATCTAAATTCCAGGTAACCTATATGGTTGGTTATTCTCAACAGGTTTTATTTTGAGATTAGGAACGTTAAGGGAAACAAAAGCAAGGTTGGAGATGCTCCTAGTAGGAGAGAAACTAAATCATATTTCAACTGTGATATCTTATGGAATATATTTTAAATAGTGAATCTTTCAGGAAAGGTAGCATGATGATAAGTATCAATAACTGAAGCATGGATTACAACATGGTGAAGGTGATAGGGATGAGGAGTATCACCTCATAGAAAATGGTTTTGTCAGGTTCAAGAGTACGATTTATGTGTCAAATAAAAATGAGTTGAATAATATTATCTTGAGAGAGTTTCATGTCAATCCATACTCAGGATAGTCGGAATACCGAAAGACTTAGTAAACTGTTAAAAAGTTCTACTATTGGCTGAATTTGAAGAAAGATGTGGTTGATTTTGTTGCAAGGTGCTTTGATTGTCATCAGGTGAAGGTTGAATGTAAGTAACCAACTGGTCTATTGCATCCTATTCTGATTCCAGAATGGAAATGGGAGGTCATTTCCATGGAATTCATTACAATATTTCCAAGGAAATCAAGGCATCATGATTCCATCAAGATTGTGGTTGATAGGTTGAGTAAGGTAGCTCACTTCGT
Source organism: Pinus albicaulis (assembly GCA_034641835.2). Classification (NCBI taxonomy): domain Eukaryota; kingdom Viridiplantae; phylum Streptophyta; class Pinopsida; order Pinales; family Pinaceae; genus Pinus; species Pinus albicaulis. The sequence goes on from CM076579.1 coordinate 1,046,392,816, forward strand.
TGCAGTAAAATCTACTAATTCAGCTATTGAGGTAGGTCATATATTCGTTAGGGAGATAGTAAGATTGCATGGAGTTCCTAAGAAGATTAAATTAGATAGAGATGTCAAGTTCACTTCCAAGTTTTGGAAGGAGTTGTTTGCAGGCTTGTGGATAGAGCTAGATTTTAGTACAACCTATCATTCATAGACAAATGGACAAACAAAAAGGGTTAACGGGATTCTTGAGGACATGTTGAGGATGTATGTCATGCATCAGCAGAGGAAGTGGGAGAAGTATCTTCCACTAGTTTAGTTTTATTATAAAAATGGATATTAGGAATCGTTGAAGATGAGTCCATTTAAGGATCTATATGGGAAGAGTTGTGAAATTCCTATTAGTTGGAGTGATCCAATGAACAAGTTATTGATTGGACTAGATATTTTGGAAGAGATGGAACAAGAGATGCATGCTATTAGAATAAATTTGAAAGAAACACAACATAGTTAGAAGAGTTATGTAGATCAACATAGAGCTTTCAAGGAATTTTAGGTTGGGGATCATGTGTACTTGTGCATGAAGCCCATGAGGAGCTCCTTGAGGATTGGGTCGTGTGCCAAGATGGTACCTCGGTATTTTGGGCCTTTTGAGATCCTCAAGAGGATTGGACTAGTGGCCTACAGACTTGCACTTTCGTTAATAGTGAAAATCCATGATGTTTTCCATGTTTCATTGCTTAAGATATATGTGAAGGATGTTGATTATGTGATTTACTCATCTGTATTTTAGGTGTAACTAGAGGGAGATTTCTAGCCAAAGCCACAATGCATATTGTAGTGGAAAAAACTCATGCTCTCGAACGAAGCAATGCAACATGTTAAATCTTAGTGGAAGCACCTTGGGCCTGTGAAGCTACATGGGCCTGTGAAGCTACATGGGAGATGGTTGATTATATGTGGTTATTATATCCTTCTTTATTTGTTGGTTGAAGAAAATGAGTTTTTGGTATATGCATATATGTATGTGTGTCATTGTAAATAGAACATCGAGTTGTGTATTTAAAGCTCCAATAAGTGGTAATTTTGTCATGTTTGTCATTTTTTTCATGTTTTCAAAAATTTTCATTGTAATACTACATTGAGTTGTGTTATAAAGATCCAATAAAGAGTATGTTTTGTTGGTCATAATAATCATAGAACATTGAGGACAGTGTTCCCCCAAGAGGAAGGGGTTTGTAACAACCCCGAGTTGATTTCCCTGTAAATAAAATAAGACCAAGATCATGGGACATGTATTCCAAGAAGAATGGAGGGGAAAACACTATATTGGGAATCACTTGTGGTTTATTATTGGCTATGAAAATTGATAGATGAATTGACAAAGGGAAAGAGACAATAAATGGCAATTTAATATAAGAAATAATGGAAAATTGGAGAAAAGGAATATGAGGAGACACAATATGTGTTATCACTCATTAAGTTTTAAAACTTTCATTGATAGGGTCATGCAGGTCATTCACCAAAATTGATGAGGTCTCCTAAGTCATTTTTTGAGATATCTGATTTTTTTTGCATTTGATGAAGTCTACCCTAAGTTTAAAGCTCACCTCTATCCATGCCACTTCAATCAAATCAACCTCACATCATATCAGTGGTCATTCCCATGCATTTAATCTGAAAAGTTCACCCTTGTTAGTTTTTCAGAGTTCCATGGAAAATTACAAATGAAATCAACAGATTTCACTACGAAACTACCTAATAGTTCCGTAGCGAATCTATCAGGAACCAAACTGTCTTCGCTACGAAAATGGGTTTTTTCAGAAAAAGTTGTGAGAGCAATGTGAGGTGTCAATTTATGATAAGATAAGTAAAGGGTAAGGCCTTTCAAGGTCGTTATGATGATTTTAAAAAGTTCATAGCCATATTTGTTGTAATCATGATTCTTTTTGGTTGTATGTGCTATTATCAAAACCCGAGTTGTCAATTAACCTTTTAAACGTTACCCAAAACCAACCTTTTGTCATATTACCTTTTAATCCTTGCATGTGAATAAATTATTGGAGATATGTTTCATCACTTCAAGCAGGTTGCTGTCGAATTCAATTCTGCAGGTGTCACCAACAAGCAAGGCAGTGAAGACTATAAATCATCCATGGCTTCAAAAAGGAAAAAAAACAAGGGTGGTCACTGTCTCAGGTATGAACCCATGGATTTGAGCTTACTGAATGAAGACCCTACTGCTATGGAAGTTTCCAGGAGGACAGGTTGCCTACAATTCTGCCAGAAGTTGTAGGGCTTTCATGCACAGGTTTCAAAGGACTTTTCCACAAATTTTATAGGGAAATCATCAAATATTGGGATTTTGAATCTCACAGTAACACTAGAGAGCATATCACAAGCTACAAAAAACCCTGGAGGTGGTGAAGAATGGTTTAAAGGCATAAAATTTACAATGCAGGGTTGTGAGGAGTTTCTCAAACAAGAGCACAAAGGATTTTATTTGACCAATGGCATTCCGAGGAGTTATATGGAGGAAAATTGTGAAAATATGCTACTGGTGATCCAAAAATATTTCACCTATGAGGAAATATTCTACCTAGTTTACTCTTACCACATCAAACTTATTTTGCACTTTGCAGGTAAGAAATCACTTGACTTACCCTTATTTTTGTATATGAGTTTGGGAAAGATGTCAGATAGAGTTCAATTAAAATTAGAAGGTAGTGAGACATAATTATTTCACCATGGTCTGATAAAAATATTAGCGCTGGAAGAGTTGAAGAGGTTAAATAGATATTGGAATTCATTTCTGTTTATGAGTGGGTATGAAATAGATGTATAAACTCCAAAAAAGATCTTAAAACCTAGAACTACTACATCACCAACTGCAATGGAAGAGATTGAAGAAGAAAGTAGACATTCCCCTGCAGAACCAATGGAAATAGGAGAAGAACCTTTACAAGAAACTGATATCCCTCAGCAAACACCTGCAAAACAGAAACAGAAGATTAGAAAACAAGGCAGTAAGAGGATAACTAGAAGTCAGACATTGGCCAAAGGGAATATGGAAGATATCCTTCATGCAATTGATATTGAGGAGTCCCCAATAGTGCAAGAAGAAGATATATAAGGCCATGGAGAGCAAAAGGACAGAGAAAATCTGTGAAGCTATGCAGCTAGTGAGCATCATAGATTTATCTCCAGTAGCAGAAGAAGAAGTTGTCATCAAGCAGAGAAATGGAAAAGAGAAGATAACTGAAAAATAAGACATAGAACTCCTCAAATAATAGCTGAAAGAATCAGGTGAAGAAGTACTTGAGTTGAAGTTAGAGGCAGAGAAGCATAAGTCTGAAAAGGCTTAATTGTACCAGATGATGAAAAAGTGGGACAATCAATTCTCAAGTGTTTCAAAATCTATGGATAATGCCAAAATACTGCTAAAAAGGACTAATAATTAAAGACTTGCAGTCAAACATACCAGGAATATGAACTTACACTTGCAAGTTGAAAACAGATTATTAAAAGATCAAGTGGAAGACCTTCAGGAACAACTAGATTTGATTCAAGAGGAGTTGGAGAAGAAACAACTGAGAATAAAAGTGGTTGAAGAACCTATATGTCAACCTATTGTGAATGAAAATGAAACTCCTAATGCCTAAAGAATGGAGTTGAAACATTTTTTTTGAGGTTCATAGCTTTAAAAGAATCTAAATTTGGCTTAGAATATCAAACTTTGAAGAAAATCAAAAAATTTGCAAATTCTGGTTTATTAGGCAGTTTCGTAGCGTGCTCCAGGCTTGAAGGCTAAAAAACACCACGAAATTTATGAAGATGTTTTTTTTCCCTTAAAATCAATTTTATGAAGGATTCAGGAGGGAGGTTGGTTGTTTTTAATTATTTTGGCATAGAAAAGGTTTTTAACCAACAAAGGTGCCAAAGAGATGGGTGAAAAGAGAGAAATATATTCGCTATGAAACTACCTTCACTACTTTGTTTTGTAGTGAAAGGATTTTGGAAGATTTTTGGAGGTTTAAATAGCACATAGAAGATCAGTCAGCCATATGGAGACATCCAACCTATCAGTGGGCCATCCCAGCATAGACTCACTACTCGACATGAGTGTCACTCATCCAGCTCAGCGTGAAGACCAAAGTTAAAGTGGATTTTATCTTTTCCTGAAAAGTAGGACTATGTTTCCTAAATCTAGGGGGTACATTAAATGTTTAAGTGATGGTGAATGTTTCTCGAGCATGTGAGCCCTATCATGTAACTGTCTCACTATTTAAAAACTGAATGTAATAAATATGAAGTAGATTCATATTAGGAAAGTGAGTCTTAAAAGGTTAACTGTCTTTTTCTTTTCCAAAAAAGTAGTTTTCAGTTATGTTAGGTGTCAAAGTTATAGCTCAAAGATCTAACTAGTTGGGTACATCATTTACAATGTAAAGAAGTCTATTTATAGACATAACATCGAATATCAAATGGTTGGAGAATATTGCACCAAATTGCTACTCTATAATGTTTTTCTAGTTTTAGTAACATACAGTGACATTTTACTTCCAGACCCGGGATTTGAATGAGGTGTTCAATGTTTTGTTTGCTCTATATTTCATTTTTAATCGTCTCCAGTGAATTTTATTTCTATTTACTCATAACTCATGGTGACATGCTATGGCTTCCTTTAGAGGTTAAATTGTTGTGTTTTTCCTATTTGTGTGTATGTTCCATCTATTATTGAAACCTCTATTTGCCTCAGCTTCCATTAGAATAATTACTGTCATTGAGTTTACTAATGTTTACCCCATAGCCCAATGGTAGCAAGCCTTTCATTTTTCAACCTGAAATCAATCAAAATCAAGTCACAATTCATAGAGTTAGCCATCTAATAGTATTTACATTGAAAATCATAAGTCCCCTTTGAGAGAGCCCTCTCAAGCTGAAGTGGCTAATCTTCAGTTAAAAAATGTTTGAAAGAGTTACATTAATTTGATTGATGAGCAGCCTATCAGGATCAATTTGGTGATAATAATATGCATGCAAAGGAAATTAGAGAGAAAGTGAGGGAAAATGAAAAAAAAGGGAAAAGGAAAGGAAGATACTAGACATTAATAATAAAAATGCATAATAGAAATAATTCACAACTTTTGTTAGTTCCATCTTTGATCACTTTCATAAATAGTCCTCTAAGATAAGAGATAGGAAGCACTTGGACACAAGAAAGAAAAGGACAAGCGAAGGAAAGAAAGGGAGAATGAGGAAAAGGTTGGAAAAACAAATACAAAAATATGATATTATAGGTAATAGGTTACATGTGTGATTTCATTGTTGATATTTGGATGCATGTTATATGTATTTAGTTATTTGGTTGATTTGTTTTCATTGCCATGGGATTTTCCTAGATTGATAGTGGTTTTCAGCCTTGCCTTGCAATTTCTTGGATAACCATGGTGTTGTGGCTTTCTTGTTTGGTTTAAGCTTTGGACGAGTGATATACTTTGGATCATGGTGAGGTGGTATTGGAAAATTCCCAAGAGTCAAGGGTGGAGATGGGGTTTCTCCTGGAACTCTTGACAGATGGATGGAGACAGGAAAATTCCTCTAGGTGTTGTAAAGAAATTTGGATGCATCCAATCTTTTTTAGTGTTAGTGATTCTAGACCGGTTTAGGTGAAATTACTATGGTTGAGTATTGAGGTGGTTTTGCCTCTAGAGGCCCTGGTTGGTTCTATTTTTATTTATCCCATTAGATCCCACATTCATGCTTGGAATATGGAATGAAGGTGATTGGATGAAATAGATACTTGGTTCAGCTGAATCTATGGCTGGGTGGTACATGGAAGTTCCTAACTTGATTGGAATTTGCATATGTTAATATGATTTATTTTATTATTGTAATAAATGAGAACATGTACTGGTTAATGTTGATTTTATAACTAATTTTTCATGGATTCATTATAGTTATATTTTAGATATAGGCCTAGTTAAATGATGTGCTATTGTTGTGGATCTCGAGATGGTGTTGGAAACCCATCAACTAAGGGGGTCTCCCCGATGTGAAGTCCTAATTAGACCTCTCACTATTTGGAGTAGGGGCCCCATCTGGAGTATCATTCCAATTGCCATGTATCCTTTTAGATTTTCCTTGGCTACAAAGTTTAGCACAAGAGAATAATACACAGGTCTTTTCAGATTAGTGACTATGCCTTGTGAAATGTTTGATTGTGGAAAGTAGCACGGTCCTTCTACTTAAAGGGGAGAGAGAAGTGGTCCCTTTAGAGAAAAGTAATAGTACTAACATATAAAAGGCACGCGAGCATATACATTAATGAATCATTGATCAAAAAGTGAAATAGTTCACAAGGATAAAACAAGTGTTAAAGAAAATACAACACACATTCAACAAGATAAGTACCAAAGCCACCAAAATAGTTCAATTTCCTTAGTACATATGAAAACAACATACATCGAAAATGTTCAAATAATAGTCTTATAATATTCACAACATATGCATGAAAGCATGTTGGCTCAATGAGATTCTGAATTAAGTAAATGTTCCAATATACATCAAAATATTGACCACCACTACCCCCAATAGTAGAGTGTTAGTGAAGTCACTCACTCCTCCAAAATAACCATCTTCTACTCCAATGCAGGGTAGGAGGATCCAAGGTGAAAATTACTTTAAATGAACAATGAGGGTGTATTTATGAAAAATGGGGTGATCATTATCCTACTTATGACCCTTGTAATACCCTCATGGTGTTTTGAATTCTCTATGACCTTTTGACACCCATATGAATTTTCACATTACATGGATGAATCTTTGACGTATACTTTACATTACAGTTTCCAATATATAATTTACATAATCCAAAAATGATGTGGCATGTTGTATCTCAAGAAAAAATCCCTTGGCTGTGGTAAGGAATCTGTGCTTAAGACATTTTATAACTGTATGTCACAATTACCATATCAAATGGCATTTTTTTAACACCCTTGGAATTCAGTTACTTAATACCCTCAATAATCTGATATAATGAAAGCCTTCATAGTGCCATAAACTGTTGATATTCGAATGGAATGAAAAGAAGAACTGTAAAGGAAACTCTAAATGATATGCTGAAAACACATAATCTACCACTTTTAAGTTTCAGAGGAAATTCATGGAAAAAGAAGAAACTCGAAATAATATGCTGCAATCACAGAATCTATTACTTTAAAGTTTCATCATGAGTTTTTGAAGAGAAGAGAGATGAGGTGAAGGAGCGCAAATTAAGGTGATTTAACTCTTACTCATAGATGTAACTAAGAGACTGACTACTACATTACTTCACTTCATTCAAATAGGAATAGACACAATGCGAAACATGAAAGACGTATCAACATCAACAGGTGTTGGAATCTTGATCTTCTTTCACTGATTTCTAAGAGAATTCAGTTCTGAACTAACAGTCCTCCAGAGGTCTAAAACGTGGAACCTCTTTTCTTTATTTTTGTCTACTTAAATAAATCATAGTGGTTCGTAACTATTGAACTTCTTGAAACTATTCGACTACCTAAACTGTTAAGATTACTTATGCAATCATACTTGCGAAAGAAAATTAAAACTGGAAATTTCGTTCATTTTGTTGAATCTGTTGTTGCTGATGCATCCTTTCGAAGTTTCGAGGTTTCCTTTCTGGTCATGATGCAATGGCTTCAAATCTCTGAAACAACGCCTCACTGCCCGATTTGACCCAGTTGTCATGCCACGAACAGTGCCGCTATACACTTTTCTACCCAACTCTACCTATGCCCCTATGCTTCAAACACTATGAATCATATCAACTACTACCCAAATCTGCCTCTTCTCCTTTGTTCTGTGTCAGGTCACTTACCCGAGTTTGTCTGCCGCGTTCTGCCTATTTCTTCATTGCCAAGGCATTTCACTTGTTTCACATTATAACACTCTTTTCTTCCTCCGAAACTTTTTAACACACGAAAATGACTTAATTCTAGATCTGAAAACCTTTTAAATTCACCTTTGAAACCTCATCGCATTGGCCTGCACATTGCACTTCGGAGTCTTTAGCAATTATCTCCCGTGGCTATCCTTTAAAATTCACGACTTGCGACTTGCGATCGGGTCCCACTGTCATCGCACTTCGGCGAATTTAACTCTTACCTCTGCACTTATTTGTTAAAACTTGTGATTTTTTATTGCGATCAGGCCCCACCACATCGCATATCGCACTTCAACGCTTTTAACATTTACCTCTCGTGCATATCCTTTGAAATTTGCAATTGGAGGTTTGCACTTTGATCTCCGCCGTTAATCTCTCCGCCCCAGTTCTGCGCTTTGATCCTGACCGTCTATTTTTCTCTTTGCGCCTCCTCCAAAACTCTTAAGTGTCTAAGGGAAATACACCATTTATCCATCTTCTCTCATTTGAAAGTAAAGGGTGTGGGCTCCAGCTATCACCATGTAATGTCTTCATTGAAACCTGAAACAACTTGCGGGGGCACTTAAGTAGTTTTTGGAATTTGAAGAGAGTGTTCCCACAGTTGATGTTAGTCATTGATTTGTAGGTGAGCATATTTAATGAGACTGCTTGCGGGGGAACTCCTTGTTATAATTCTCATGCAATTTGTGCTCCCAGGTTTCTATTGGATCTAGGCACAATTTGAACTGTTCTGCATGTGAACGGACCCAACTTGACCCACCTTCACATCTCATCATGTAAAGTTAATGTACCAACAGATAAATCAAAATTCTTCTTTGACATACAAAATTTTACCTTTTCTAACATATATGCTTTTTTGGTGTTTTTGAAAGATATTTCAAAGGTAAATGCAAATGAGCCACAACATCTGGCTCCACCTAGGGATAGTGCTTTCTTCCACGAAAGCGATAAGAACCACATAATATTGCCTTATCCATTGGGCATGGAGTCAAATATTGCTTGGTGACATATGAACAATGAGACATCCAATATTTACAATTGTGGAGTGCTGACTTTTAATGTTGGAGATAATGCTTTAGATACTGCTCGTCCATAGGTAGCTATACTGTCTCTCCATCTAGACCTTCCAAAATAAATGTGTTATTTGACCTTACCTCAGAGATTTTGTATGGACCATACCAGAGAGGATCAGATATACCATGCTTCCCCTTGTCTTCTTGTCTGGCGTCCCATCTCAGTACCAGATCTCTTGCTTGAAAGAGAACCTCTTTTTCTTTCCTGTCTAATATAGGCTTTATCTTTTCCTGATAAGTAATCAAGTTATCCATGACTTTGTTTCTATTTTCACTTTATTCAATTATTTTTTTCAACCTCCTTACCAGAGCATTAAGTTCTTCTTGAGCTTCTTGAAGGAAAGAAATCACTGGTTTAGCCAGCTAGGTAGGAAACAATGCTTGAGTTCCATAAACCAATTCATAGGGGGACTTTCCAGTAGATCTCTTGGTAGTGACTCAAACTACCCAGAGGGAAAACTTAAACTTCATGTCCCAATCCTTTTGATTTTCAACGATGGTCTTCTTCAAGATCCTAACCAATGTCTTATTTGAGGACTCTCCCAATCCGTTCCCTTGAGGATGATATGCTGTGGAATGTGATATGACTACATTATATGTTTGACAGAGATTAATGAAATGAGCAGAGTTGAATACCTGAGCATTATCAGTCACAATTTTAACTAGACATATGAATTTGCTGAAGATGTTTTCCTCTAGAAACTTCATCACTACTTGGTCATTTGCCTTCTTCGTGGTTATTGCCTCAACCCATTTTGTAAAATAATCAGTGGCAGTCAGAATCCACTTGAATTGTCCACTTGATGGTGGATTTATTTCTCAAATAAAATCCAATACTCATTGCCTGAAAGGTTCATCAATAAATACTGGGATGAGAGGTAATGGAGCCAATTTTTTCTTTTTAGCAAAGAACTGACACTTATGACAACTTCTAACCAGTATATAAACATCTGCAAATAGGGTTGGCCAATATAATCCTGACTTGAGAATCTTATAAGCACTGACCTTCCAGCTATAATGTCCTCCACATATACTTTCATGGTATTTTTTGGTGACTTCAATAGATTCTCCTTCGGTCAAACATAACAGAAAAATACCAACAGTATCTTTCTAGTATATCTTTGCTTCTATGATAACATATGGTTGAGACTTGAGCATGAGAGTTCTATGTTTTGTTCTATTCAGTAAAGTTGGATAGGAAAAGAAACACAGGTAATGCACAATATCCTTATACCAATAAGAGCACAAAAATTTGTATTGAATACCTGTTTTGGACTTGCTTTGACCTTCTTCATTAACAGCTCCATCCACTAGTGCCAACAGATTAATTCCCAAGGCTTGAAAATTTGTCTCAATCAACAACTTCGCTAAACCCCGTCCCTTGACCAGCTTGGTGGGTTTGATGTCCAAATCATACTCTTGGATTTTTGCTATCCACTTCCCCCTTTTTCCTTCAACATCAATTTGGACCGGCACATCTTTCATAACAGAATTAGGAACATAAGAAGTTATTTGGGACTGCAACACATAAGTCCTGAAGGCTTTCAGTGCTTTGACCAAAGCATATACTTGTTTCTCTAGAATATTGTATTTGAGCTAAGAATCTCTGAGAACTTTACTGAAAAATTCAACTCGTTGCTCCTTATTGTCTTCATTTTTCTGCAACAACACAACAAAAATAGTAGTGGGGGATGTAAATGAGAATACCTGAAAGGATTTTTGATAGTTTGGACTAATTGGAACTGGAGCTTCTTGCAGTGCTTCCTTTATTCTAATAAATGCATCTCTTACTTCCTTATCCCATTTCACTTCTACATTTTTCTTCAGCATATATGTCATACTTCTCACTATCTCAGCATAATTGGGCAGAAACCTCCTCGGAAAGTTTATTTTTCCTAGGAATCTCTGGATATGCTTCTTTCTTCTGGGTAAAGGAATAGTTTGAATGGCTTCCACCCTTGTTGGGTCAATATTTACTACCTGTTTAGAAAATATGTGGCCCAATAACTTACCTTATTCCAAGGCAAATAAAGTTTTCTTTGGATTTAATGATAGACCAAACTTTCAACACTATTGATTTTTTTTTTTTGCAAATGCTCCAAGTGTTCATCATCTGACCCCGAGAAAATAGTTACATCATCCAGATATATAACTACAAACTTGTCACCAACAAAGGCTATGTCCATGGCCCTCTGAAATTTTTCACCTTCGTTCATAAGGCCAAATTACACTCTTGTGTACATGAAGGTGAACCAGGGTGTAGTGAAAGTAGTCTTCTTCTAATCTTCTTTTTCCACTGCTACCTGATTATACCTAGAAAATTCGTCAACCATGGACAACCTGTGAGCTCTTGTCACCTTTTGTAAGACATAATCCATTCTAGGCAAAGGATAATTATCTTTTAGAGATGCTTGGTTCAAGTTCCTAAAGTCTACACACAGTCTTGTCTCTCCATTCTTCTTTCTTACAGGGATGAGATTGGAAACCCATTATGAATATCTGAGAGGGACTATAATTTTTTCCTACAACAATTTCTTCACTTCTTTTTTGATTGGAGCTAACAACAATGGATTGATATGTCTAAGCCTCTATCCATGTGATTTGAGCCCTTCCTTCAATGGAATCTTATGCTGAATAATGCTTTTGTCATGTGTTTTCAGGTCTTCATACAACCAGGCAAACACATCCATATACTTCTTAAAAGGATTAATGTATCTTTCTTTGTAGTTTTTGGGAACCCCTTTGAATAATTTCACTATTTTTGGATCCTGCTGAGTTCCAAAATTACAATCTTCCATCTATTCTTCTTGATGTGTTTTCTTTGAATCAACATCAACATCATTAGCATTGAACAATATTTCAAGGGGAAAAAACCCTCTAGGGAGCACACTAGCTTTTAATTGGATGATCTTATGTTCACCTATTGAATGCTTGAGGTTTATTATTTCTATTCTTTGCTATGTTTGTTCTTCCTCTTGGTCTATCTCAGTATATTCGAAGTTTCCAATCATTGTCAGGAATAGATTCATCTGTTCATCATCATAAAAAATCAGCCAATGTTTCACATTGTCAGGGATAGAAGGCCTATGTCTAACTTCAATTTTGTACCTTAGCTGGGGATTCATGGGAGGTTTGAAGGTGCTGGCTGCAACTTCTAAAGAATCAGCCAATATGTTCTCCCACCTTAGAATATACTGAAGATTTAAGTCTTAAAAATAGTTTTCTATTAGATCCCAAACCTAATTCTTGTACGATCTTAATCTCGGATGCTTGGTTTGACAATGATTCTTAATCTACCTTATAATCAATTCAGAGACCAAAAATTGAAATTCATTGAACTCCCATATGTTTGGCAACTTGAAGGCTTGAGATTAAGGCCTCATACTCAACCACATTGTTTGTTGAATCAAATTCTAGTTTAAAAGAGAAAGGCGTGAGGTTACCTTCTGGTGATATCAGCAAGAATCCAGTGCTTGTGCCCTCCTTGGCATACACACCATCAAAGTAGAACTTCCAAATCTTCCTTGAGTGCACCTCATTATTTACAACTACTGAAGAGAGCTTCTTCCCCGTGTCTTCAGCAAATTTTTCATCTTCGTGCAGCATGAAATAAGAAAGATCTTCTATTTCTTGACCATAAATGGGGGAATTTCCTGCATCTTTGTTAGAGGTGGTCTTCACAAACCTTGTTTCCTTGTAAAATATCCTTTCTTACCCATTAAAAATAGGAATGATAGCATAAGTGAAATACAACTTTAGTACACCTCCCAACTTAGCTCCCCAAGACCTTGACATGAGCATTCCAAACCTGACTAGGATGTCAGAAACTACTACATTCATGACTATACTCTTCGTTGGGATTTATGCCAACGAAATTTCTATATCTTTAATCAACCCAACACATTTCATCCTTTTGGAATAAAATGAATATGGATCAGCATAAGGTTTGGTAATTTGTAGGTTAAGCTCCTTCATTACATACAATGGCATGAGGTTATGGGATGCTACCGAGTCTAGCATGAAATTATGTAGAGTAAAATCATGAAGCAACAAAGAAATATAGAAGGGTGGAATGGAAGGAGATACTTCTTCTACATGAGGGCCAAAGGTGACCACTGGATTTTCTTCTTGTAGGTTCACCGTGTCACTTATATCTTCCACCTGTGTGAGATTAATAAACTCTGAAATTTTTTTCTTATAAGTTGGTATTTTAGCCAATTCTAGAAGGAGTACCTAAATTTTAACCTTCTCCAACTCTTTGGCCAAACTGAAGGCATGAGTTTTCTTAAAACCTTTTTCAGGTTCTTCTTCACTCTTTCTAGAATTTTCTGCTTGTTTAGGTACATGAACAACTCTCTCCATAATATTAGTGTCAACTGATTTATCCTGGGAAGATTCAGTCTGCTACTCATTTGTTCTCTTAAGTGAGTTTGTAGGTTGTTTTCCATTACTGACCTATTTCACATGGTCCTTTTGTTGTGGAGTTGCCATTGGAGATAGAATGGAACCTTGTTGTTCACCTGCATTATCCTGCACTCTAGATATCTTTCTAGAACTTAAGTCATACTTTTTATGTAACTCAACTTGCATGAAGTCTGTGAATTTCCTACAGTATTCATCCATCTCATCTTGATCGAAAGATACTTCGGCTTCAACATATTCTACCTCATAATCTTTCTCTTCATCCTCTTCTATTGCATATATAGTAGATACCTAATCCTCAACCTCCCTTTGGTCATCTTCTGCTGGCTCTATGGGCACTGATTCTATATACAATGGTGCTTGAACCTGGTCTTGATCTCTTCTTTCCATCTGCAAAATTTGCAGGGGATGTCTTCTGAATTGAGGGTTGAAACCCCCTCAGTTTTGTTGTACGTGCCTTTGGGAGTTTTTATTTTCCAATCTTATCTTAGATAGCTTATTTATTGGATTTTTTATCACCCTTTCCATATCTTCTATCTTCAGATCTTGCAATTATTCTTATTTTTCTTTCCCCTTCTCTTTGGCTAACTATTTCCCCTTTGCCTTTCTATCTATAGTCATATTAGCTTCAATCTCTAAAGCACCTGTCTGTATCTGCTCAAGAGTATAGGATCTTCTTTCTCTTAATGTAAAGCTAAAATCAACTTCAAAAGCCCTAACAAAAACTACCTTTGTTCCTATAGGGGGGGCTTCATCTCTCTAGGTAAACTATTGTACAATTTATTGAATCTTTTTACAAACTCGGAAATGTCTTCATCAAGCCTTCTTTTAATTTCATTAAACTCTGTGAACGAGTAACCATGATCTCTCTTTTCTCCCCATCTCTAAGTGAATCAATTTTATAACTCTTCCAAGTTATTTATGGAACCATTTGGTAACCCTTTGAACCATTTTCTAACCTCTCCATCTAGAGATTTCACAAATAGTCTCATCACAACATCCAGGAGTTCTACATTCAAATTCTCAATAAAAGTGAAATACAAAGGTAATTGTTGTTCTGCAGTTACTTCATTTTCTCCAGTGAAACGAGGAAGTAATTTGAGGTATTCTTGAGGCATGGCGTTCATTGGTTGTACAAGATTTAGTGGATCATATTTGTTCATTAAGAAAGTTAGTACTACCATATTCGCAACTTGGTTAAATACTCCTTGGGCAGTTGAGGCTGATGAACCTGCTGTGAAAATGAATGAAGGTGGAGGTAACACTGATATGGGAGTGGGTTGATGAACAATGGAAGAAAAAACAACAACTATATTTGGCTGAACTTAAGCGAAGGTAAAAGAAATAGACTCGAAAGGATGTTCTTATAACTTAGGTCCTTGAGGAAATTATAAAATAATAGTGGAAATAACAAAACAAGATTTGATTACATCATCAAATTTTAGAGGGAAAAAAAGAAAAAAACTACTTTTCCAACTCGTATTTTCAACTTATCTCCCAAATTGTTTACTCAAATTTCGAGTGGGATTATTCGTTGGATGAAAAAATTAATTCCTCATCCAAGGAATACCCATGTTGCATACTTTCGAAGGACCTTGCTACACGAAAAATGAGAAATACATGAAAAAACGTGATTTCAATCATGTTTTTCATGTATTTCTCATTTTTCGTGTAGCAGGGTCTATTGAAAGTATGCAACATGGGTACTCCTTGGATGAGTAATTAAATTTTTCATCCAATGAGTATTGTTGCTCGAAATTTGAGTAAAGATTTGGGAGATAAGTTTAAAGTACGAGTTGAAAAAGTAGTTTTATTATTTTATTATTTTTTAATATTTTTACCCTTTTACTTAAAAAATGGTGAATCATCCCCCATGGTTGACATCACCATATTGAATCATATTGGTTCTTATAAATTTCATTTTGGTTGTACATTTTTCTTAGGAGGCCCATTTTAGACCTCAAAATTCCCCTAATGTGTTTAACACCCTTGGAACTCAGTTACTTAATACCCTCAATAATCTGATATAATGAAAGCCTTAACAATGCGATAAAATGTTGATATTATAATGGAATGAAAAGAAGAACTATAAAAGAAACTCTAAATGATATGCTGAAAACATAGAATCTACCACTTCTAAGTTTCAGAGGAAATTCATGGAAAAAGAAGAATCTCGAAATAATATGCTGCAATCACAGAATCTATTACTTTAAAGTTTCATCGGGAGATTGTGAAGAGAGAAGAGGTGAGGTGAAGGAGCTCAAATTAAGGTGATTTAACTCTTACTCATAGATGTAATTAAGATACCGACTGCTACATTAATTCACTTCATTCAAAGAGGAATAGACACAGAGCGAAACATGAAAGACATTTCAACATCAACAAGGGTAGGAAACTTGATCTTGTTTCATTAATTTCTCAGAGAATTCAGTTCTAAACTAATAGTCCTCCAGAGGTCTAAAAATCGAAACCAATTTTATTTATTTCTCCCTACTTAAATACATCACAATGGTCTGTAACTGCTGAACTTCTTGAAACTATTCAACGACCTAAACTGTTAAGATTACTTATGCATTCATACTTGAGAAAGAAAATTAAAACTGGAAGTTTTGTTCATTTTGTTGAAGTTGTTGTTGCTAATTCATCGTCTTTTCTTGAATCTGTTGTTACTAATATGTCCTCTCGAAGTGCCGAGGTGGACTTTATGGTCATGATACAATGGCTGCATAGATCTGAGAGGACACCTCAGTGCCCAATTTGACTCAGCTGTCGTGCCCCAAACAGTGCCACTATATGCTTTTTTGCCCGACTTTGCCTATGCCCCTATGCTTCAAACGTTGTTAATCATATCACCTGCTACCCGAATCTGCCTCTTCTCCTTTGTTCTGCATCGGGTCACTTACCCGAGCTTGTCTATTGCATTCTGCCTATTTCTTCATTACCAAGGCGTTTCACCAGTTTCATGTTATAATGCTCTTTTCTTCCTCCGACACGGTTTAACACACGAAACTGACTTACTTCCGGATCTGAAAACCTTTGGAATTCACCTTTGAAATCGCATCACATTCGTTTTCACATCGCACTTTGGAGACTTTAGCAATTATATCCCGTAGTTATCCTTTAAAATTCGCGACTTGCGACTTGCGACTTGCGATTGGGTCCCACCGTCATCGCACTTTGGTGAGTTTAACCCTTACCTCTACACTTGTTCATTAAAACTTGCAATTTGGGATTGCGATCGAGCCCCACCGCATTGCATATCGCACTTCAACGCCTTTAACATTTACCTCCCATGCATATCATTTGAAACTTGCGATTGGTAGTTTGCGATTTTATCTCTGCCATTTATCTCTCCCGATTGTCCGTTTTTCCCTTTGGGCCTCCTCCAAAACTCTAAGTGTCTAAGGGAAATACACCATTTCTTTATCTTCTTTGATTTGAAGATAAAGGGCGTGGGCTCAACATATCACCATGTAATGTTTTCAATGAGACCTGAAACCACTCGTGAGGGCACCTAAGTGGTTTTTGGAATTTGAAGAGAGTGTTCCAGCAGTTGATGTCAGCCGTTGATTTACAGGTGAGCAGATTTAACGAGACCGCTTGTGGGGGAACTCTTTGGTATAAATCTCGTGCAATTTGTGCTCCCAGGTTGCCGTTGGATCTGGGTGCAATTTGAAATATTCTGCATGTGAACGAGCCTGACTCGACCCACCTTCACATCTCATCATGTAATGTTAATGTACCAATAGTTAAATCAAATTTCTTCTTTAACATATAAAATTTTACCTTTTCTAACATATATTCTTTTTTGGTGTTTTTGAAAGATATTTCAAAGGTGAATGCAAATGAGCCACAACATGGCACATGATGACACATAACATGACATGGAATGCCACTGATGTCATGGACTGCAGGATGACATGGCAATGTGAAGTCACTCTCTGTTGCTACTATCCTTAAGTATTCTTGAGAGATAATGAATTTTCTTATTCTTCCTCCTCCTCATGGCTTGAAGATAAGGAGTCTTCAATGTGATATTGATCTTCTTCCTTATGTCATTAGGGGAATTTTGAGGTCTAAAATGGGCCTCCTAGGGAAATTATAAAATAATAGTGGAAAAAATAAAATAAGATTTGATTACATCATCAAATTTCAGAGGGAAAAAAGAAAAAACTACTTTTCAACTCATATTTTCTAGTTATCTCCCAAATTTTTTACTCAAATTTCGAGTGGGAGCACTCGTTGGATGAAAAAATTAACTCCTCATCTAAGGAGTACCCATGTTGCATACTTTCGATGGGTCCCGTTACACGAAAAATGAGAAATACATGAAAAATGTGATTGCAATCATGTTTTTTTTTTAATGTATTTCTCATTTTTCATGTAGCATGGTCCATCGAAAGTATGCAACATGGGTACTCCTTGGATGAAGAGTTAAATTTTTCTTCCAATGAGTACTCCTGCTCGAAATTTGAGTAAAAACTTTAGGAGATAAGTTGAAAATACGATTTGAAAAAGTAGTTTTATTATTTTATTTTTTTAATCTTTGTACCCTTTTGCTTAAAAAATGGTGAATCATCCCCGATTGTTGACATAATCATCTTGAATCCTATTGGTTCTTATAAATTTTATTTTTGTTGTTCATTTTTCTTAGGATGCCCATTTTAGACCTCGAAATTCCCCTAATGGGAAATTCCAACAAGAAATACTTGTCAACATCTGAATCACAAGAGAAGACAACTAAGTCAATCTACATATTCAGAATGCAAACAAAAAAATTATGTTCCAAGGAATTTTGAAGTTTGAAAAATTGAGTCCTATGATAACCATCCATTACAAATTTCTAGCTATTGGAAGATTCCTCGTAATATTAATCTAGGATGGTGAGATCCATTATCAGTTCGACAATTTTTTTTATCACTCAGAGCATCATATCAACTTGTATCAATGAAGATGACAATTCTGAGATGAGAAGACATTTAAAACTGAAAATGAGATCAAGCCTTTCAATCAATGTAGTTTTGTGTTCCTTCATCTTCTCTCTTTATGATAATTATGTCTCTTCAGCTCCATAGGTGTCTTCTAGCATGGTCTCCTTCCCATTTTCCTCCATCATCAACCTGTTATGATGAGATAAAGTACCTACAACTAAAATTCATTCATTACAAGATGACATCACTCAAAGAAACCCCTAATATCACATGGTCCATGAAATCACTTTTTAGGGATGGAAGTGGTGACTAGTTGAGTGACTGACTTGGGGATTGTGCAATTATAGAGGCCAAGTTTTGGGACAAAGGCTTGATACTATGTAATGTTCAGTTCACGATGGACAGGGTAAAAAATTGTGCAGTTGAGGGGCTTAAGAGATCAAGATTGGGGCTTGAGGCTTAAGGTTTCCCAATGCACAGTTCTCTAAGAACATAGTCAAGGAACTACACAGCTGAGGTACCCAAGAGGTCAAGCTTGAGGCTTGAGCATTGATATTTCCCACTGCATAGTTTTGAGAGTCCAAGCTAGGTGACTGCATAGTTGAGGGGCTCAAGAGATCAAGTCTGACGCTGGAGGTTGGAAACTTACCAATACACGGTTCTGGGAGGAGAACAAGATGGGGGATTATGCAGTTGAGGGGTTCTAGGGCTCAAAATTAAGGAAATAGGTTTGAAGTTTCCCAATGCCTAATATTGGAGGGCGAAAAATCTCATATATTACACATCTGTGTAGTTCAAGGAGTTAGACTAGAGGCTTGACGCTTGACACTACAGAATGTGTAGTTGAGGCTAATTGGGAGGTGATGATTGGGCAATTTTGGAGCTCAAGGGTCAACTCTAGGCATTGTGACTGCATACTGCATAGTTCCAAGAGGCAAGGTAAGGGATTTAGGATAGAGACTATGCAATGTGAAGTTCAGGATAGTTGAGTGAGGTCAAGCTTCCCAGGGGTGGATTTTCCGAATGAGGCAAAATGTGGGATCAGTGAGACCAAAACGAATAAGAATAAAACTTGAGCATGAACACACACATAAAATATTTGAAGATACAACATTTTTCACTCAGGATACATGAACAACATACTTCCCTCAATGTGACGACATTGCGATGAATTTCCCCAAGTGCGACACTTAAGGTACACTTTGCAACGTGTTGTGGTAAAAAACTACCCCCCCATTTTTTACTTATGTACTTTGAATAATGGGGACCCTTCTACAAAATTTTTGGCTAAACACCTTTCAGGATTTTGATTAAGTTAATTATTTTTCAAATTTTTCATTTTTATTTTTTATTATATTTCTATTTTGATTGTTTCATTGAATCTAGTTTTTAATAAGCTTTCCAATGACACTTGTTTTGCTTCATTTGGTCAACCAATTTGTAAATGGCACTCCTTTGAAGTTTTGATCAATTTCTCGCTTACATTAAAAAATGTATAAAGTGTACCGATATTTCAATTTTCATAGTTAAAATAGTCATTCATTGTAAATATAAAATTTTGGTTAATTTTTACTATTTTTTTCATTTTTCACTAACGGTCATACAAAATGACCTAGCTAAATTGAACAATAGAGGAAAATATGTTTCAGGATATTGATAATATACTCCAACTTGTTATTTTAAAACAAATTTTTAAACCCAAAACTCCAAAATTGCAAAATGGATGTAGTCTAAAAATGTAGGATGGTTAACCCACGTAGGCCCCACTTCACATCACCCCTTTCCTTTCAAAAAATTCAAATTTCGAAGGTGCCGAAGTAAAAATGTGCTCCAAAATAAAATTCTGATTTTAAAATGTGCAATTAAAACTTGCAATGCAATATCACATATCGCATATCGGGAAAAATTCATGAAGCACCTCAAAGCACCTTAGATTTAAAACACCGAAACTGCAATATACGATTTGGGATTTTATGTGAAGGGTTAAAATTTTTGTAACATAAGGTTTTCCTCATACTCTTTAGCCCTCCTGACCTCCACCTCACTCTTTAACTCCCTACATGACATCACCCTCATGTCACCTTCCATTCACCCTCCATACTCTCCACATATAATACTCTCCCTCACCATTAATACTTCTTCAAACTCTCACTTCTCTCCTCCTCTCTCTCACGTGGTGCATTATATCATATTTTGAATTATTAATTAAAATATATTATATTATATAATATTATAATTAATATTATATTTTAATTATAATATTTCTATTATAACTTTTATATAATTTAAATTACAATATTATTATAATATTTTAATATTTTAATTAATCAGTAGATAATCTTTTTAATTAGTTTCATTATGTTTACGACTAATTTATTATTAATTAAGATTAATAATATAATTACAATTAATTAGTATTAATTAATTAAAAAACTGTGATCTAATTTAGTATTAGAAATTAATTAAAATTCTAATTTTTAGCCCAAACAACAGAAATTCCATATTTCTAGCAATTTTAATATACCAAATTTAGAAATTCATAAATGGAGTTTTACTTGGCCAAATGAGGCCCAAAACAGCTCACTAGAAAGATAAAATCATAAAGAACATTTATAAAGTTGTTTCATTTCCATATTTTATAATTTATTGGGTCTAAAATTCAGCAGAAGATCATTCTCCAATTTTTTTAACAAAATCAATTTTCTGAGTTTTATGTTTTTCATTTTCATTTACGCACAACTTCTTCTGAATTCATATCCATCGGTCAATGATATTATTGACCAATTAATATCATCACATACATCAATAGAAAGCTTAAATTTCCTTTTAAATTTTTATTTAATTAAGTTTTGATTGGATTTATTTTAAATTCCAGATTTGACATTTTGATTTTATTTTTTGCATTTTAATTTTATTTTGATTTATTTTTGTGGGAAATGAGTTGAAGAAATGAGGAAAAGAAGATATCAATCAATGAGAATGCTCTAGAAATTGAAGAATATGATTTTGAACCAATGAAAATTGATGGAGCTGAACCACTCTTCAACAAACTTTCTTATTGAGAATTATTTTGTAAATATTGTAAATAGAAAATTGTAGAATGTAGAAAGGGCTTCTCTCCTCTGCAATTCTTTAATTCTAAAAGCACTTATGTAATAGGAATTTAGAGTTGTAGGTGGGAGGAGAGGAATCTCAGATCTAGAAATTATTGAGTTTTTTCTTTTACATCCTGAGTTATGTATAATTAACAGAGTTTGCACTATTGTAGCTCCGATTTTGAAAGAAGAAGTTCAGGCATTGTAAAAGACTATTAGAGACCATAACTGGAGAAATGGAAAACTTAATAAATTTGTATTTATAATACAATTATTTTAAATTCTGGTTTCATTTTATGATAATAGGAATGTGTCAATTCACTTCCATATTTGTGCACTTTTGTCGGCATGAGTAATTTGCCTCAATTTTATGTTATTATTTATCTATACTCTTATGAACTAAATTCTGATTTCTGAGTAAGTATTTACTCAGAAATATGTTTTATAAAACTAATTTATTGAATAGTGATATGTTGTGAACTTTTTCCGCATATTATTGTTTAATTATTTAAGTTACTGATTAAATGATCAATATCATCTTGAGAACTTCTTCCTGAGTATTGTTGATTGATCATTCCAGTTAATAAGTCTATAGATATGATGTGTTTGGTATTCTTAATGTCATTTAATTGAACTAATTCGTTAGCTTGATATTCATTATAAGCCATACATATTTAAATCCCAATTATTTAAAACATATTGCTCTTAGTTGAGATAGATCTATATATTCCTAATTGAGATAGGATTAAAATAGTTTCTTTTTCTTGCATATTAGAATAATTTTTCATATAGATTAAATTCTACATCCCTGAAAAGTTCTCTTACCAAAGAGGAAAAACTTTAATTGTAGCTTGGCTAAGCCAAAATTATCTTAAAGATCATTTTCTTGCTAGACGTCAGCAAGAAAAATGATCTGATGTCTCTTTCCCATTGGTAAACAAAAGTTATATTTTAAACCATCTAAGATTGAGAGAAGGTAACTGGACCTAGTTAAACCAGTCAGAGCCATTATTCCAAACGAAAAAGGAACTACTTTGCGGTCCAGACCGGGCGGTCATCCCCCATGTTGTTGCAGTGAATTTCGAGGCATCAACATGTTGGCGCTAGAAGGAGGGTCTGAGACTTGTTTTCCTTTGGAATATTTATATTCTAACATTTCATTTTTTTTACAATGGCTCCTCTAAAACTTCCAATTTGGAGTTGTATTTTTGGATGTGCGTCTTCCAATAATCCACCAGAAATAGTAAGACTCTTGTCTTAGGTAAAGTTTAAGGGTAAGAGGAATACTTCTACATGTAATCATGTCTTTCAATTTATTCAGAAATTTTCAAATTCTATTTTTCAAGAAATTGATGAAGATATTTTATGCAGGATTTTTAATCTTACATTCTTCGAAAAAACCAGAAGCTAGTGTCAATTACTTCCAGTTGCCTCAATCCACACTTGGGAACAATTTATAACAACCTTCCTCTGTATATTTGATGGATATATCTACAAGCATGTATGTGGTGATTTTGAAGATCTATGGAGGTTTGAAAGTGAATATTTAGT
Source organism: Pinus albicaulis (assembly GCA_034641835.2). Classification (NCBI taxonomy): domain Eukaryota; kingdom Viridiplantae; phylum Streptophyta; class Pinopsida; order Pinales; family Pinaceae; genus Pinus; species Pinus albicaulis. The sequence continues at coordinate 1,046,415,806 of CM076579.1, forward strand.
TGATTTTACCATCATGTTTCGTTTAAATTGTTTAAAATTTAAAATTAAAGATAAACCTTCCAAAAAAGAATTATTAAATTAGTTTAAACATATTTTCTCTCTTCCTTCCATTCATAATCAATGTGAAATTATTTCAAACTTCGATCAATCTCCTTCTCATTTCATTGACATAAGTGAGAATTCCAATATGGAGGTACAAACAAATGATGATAAAGTGACCTCTATTTTGTATAATCAATTCCTTCAATTTTTGTACACTTCCTACAATATTGATAAAGATCAAGGTGCACCTTCACTTATCAATAAGTCTCAATCACAAAGCTTGGAAAATTTCACTAAATAACTGCAAGAAGATATTAACAACACTCTTTAAGAAAATACAACTTTAAAATCTCAAATAGGTATGAGTTAGAACAAAAAAATCAGAGCATAATCCGACAAGTACAAGCAGTGATTAAATTTTCTAATAATATGCAATCTGTTGTACAAATTTATGAATCATTTTGTGATGAGAAAATGCCAAATTCAGGACAACAAAGAAACATTCTTCAAGAAAGCATCAGTAGCCAAGTAAATGATCTTAAATTTTAAATTTTAAATGAAGAAAACACACAAGAATTTTCAAATAGAGATATTTTCAAATACATTATTTTAGATACGTATTTTTCCCTTTATCTTGAGAATTTTTCTAATAAAAATTTATCCTCTCTTCATGTTAACAATATTTTGGAAAACAAAGAGGCTGATCTAAATTAATTGCTGATTAGTTTTTATCATGATAGAGAATTAATTAATGATCATTCTTCTGGCATTAATGAACATGAGCTCAATATTCCTTCTTGTTTTGATACATTCTAATGTCAGAAGGTCATATATGATAGCTACTTTGACATTGAGGATATTTATTTGTATTCTTCATAGTTGAATTCTCATAATCAAAGTCTAATCACATGTGAAAATGAAGAACAATCTAATTCAGAAATTGTTTCAAATAATTCTCATTTTCAAACAATTAATCACATTCATGATTTCAACATTCAAGAAACCATTCCAATATATGATTTATATGACGATCAAGCTCATATTCTCATTCATAATCATAATCATATCTCAAATTCATAAGTTGGTATCAACAATAATTCTAATTGCATTATTATGCCCAATTCTTGTGAAGAGGAAATAGCTTTAAGTCAGTCCCAATTGTGTTGTAACAATAATTGTAACACTAGTGTAAACTATGATTCAGTTTTGTTATTTCATCATTTACTCTTAAATTCAGATTCATTTTCTGTTTTTAGTGTACTATCATATTTTTAGATACTTTGTGCTGGCATATTAAGTAGCTCAATTTTGAACACTCGATTAATGAATTACCTCAATGGAAAAATGAAGTTTCAAATTATAATCGTGAACATCAAGAATTATTAAACTTCCAATTTCGATTGGTGTTCATTCCTTTTCAATTACTTCTTACTTCTCGAGAGCAGTGACAACAAGAGAGTGTATTTTCACAATATGACTAGCAATTTAATTCAATTAATAATCTTCTATTGGATCTATCAGACTTCCATCCATTTTTCATTGATCCATTTGAAAGACATTTGGAAAGTTTTCCTTCACGGAATATCATTAATAATTTAGCACTTGAACATAAAACTAAAAAAATCACACAGACCATTGTTTCTGAAAGATCATTTCTACAACATGGCCTATCATCTTCTCTTTTAATCCTCTCCCACTCAATAATGGAAATCCATCCCGATTTCTATGATCCAATTGAAATTCTTTTGGAAAGAGCATTTCAAGTGAAGGTAATGGTGAATAAGCTACTAACAATAAAGATATATTTTTCTTTTAGATTTAGCTTTCATAGTTTAATTATATTTTCATTTTTACTAATATTTGACATGTACATACATGCAGGAATTAAAATGCTTACATTGTTTCATTGGAAGTGTGAATATACCTAGTCATATTTCGTTCATTAAGTTAGAAATAGGAATAGATTAATTTCTTTTATGTTTGCATTTATTTCATTATTTCAAATTTTTAATAAAACAAGTAATGAATCCAATTTCTTTTGGGCATCCCATTTCAATTATAGAAAAGTAGCCTAGAGAATTTTAGAAGCTCTTGAATTATTAGATCATACTTATTTTTCAAGCCTTTAATTTTCTTGTTTTTCAAAATTCATAACGTTGATCATACATGAAGAAATTCCTAGAATTTTCCACCACTTGACAATTTTTTATTCACAAGTAATTCTAAGAACTCATTTTTACCACTATTTTCTTCTGATGTAATTTTGGAACGGACACAATTTCAAAAAATTTATTACTTAGAATTTTAGATTAAATAAGAAGGTGATGTTGAACTTATGAAAATTTTGAAAAAATTTGGGAGAACTTGAAGATTCATGAGGTAAACTTACAATCAAAATTCTTCCAAGTATCTATTTACAGGTTCATCGTCATCTATTGTTTATTTTACTTTCAAGGGTTGTTTCTTATTTCTATTTTTGTTTTTGTTTACACGTTTTTAATAATTTGATTGTGTAGATCAAAGATAAGAAAGCAACCAAATCTTTTCAAACCCGCAACATGTCTAGGGAAGTATTTATGATTTTGTCTGAAATGAAGGATATCTAGTTTTGCTTATATTCATTGAAATCCTGATAAGACTTAATAAATTGTCAAAGTAATTATATCAGAACATTATATTTCACATCTCTCTTTATAAGAAAGTTCTGATAATATTAATTGCCAATCAAAAATTTCGACAGTTAATTAAATTATTAAAGGGTTATTTATTTTAAAGAAAAGTTAAATGATTTAATTTTTTGAAATTGAATACAATAAGAAATCCTCAGCCCTAATATGGCATGTCATATATCGCAATTCACAAACTGAAGGTTATGAAATGAGCATATACCAAATATCTCTGATCTCCCGATATTCTCGTTTCCTTCAAACTCTGAAGATCCTTTAGACTAATATCGCATTATCTGTATCAAAACATTTGATCAGAGGCAACTCTTAACAATTCCTGATAGGAAACCTCTGATGCATGTATTCCAATATTCATTCTTGCTCATTTTCAGATAAAATTACTTCGTCAAAATTGCGATGTTCATATAACCCAAGACCCGATACAACTTTTAAATTCAGCTATGAAAGATGTCGTATCCGTTCATAAATTGCAAGTTTGGTAGGGGCATATATTTAAAGGTTTCGATGGCCCAGATTTGATATGAGATTAAATCAATATAATAACAATATCGGTTCCATTCTTAATTGACATATCAACAATGTTACATCTCATGCCAAATATATCGATTGTCGATCTCTTATAAAACTCGACCATCGCAAATCGAAGATTTTAGAGTTATACATTAAGGATTTACACAATAAGTTTTTTGAATTGCGATGCAGAGTAGAAGAGTAAGGGAGAAATGATGACAATTAGATCTGAGTGAGATCAATGGTGGAGTTTAAATCGCACCCAGCAAGGTTTCGCATATCAGCAATTTTCATGGTTATTGTTAAGACCTCACCTGGTAATTTATATTAGTTGTGATGCGATAAAAGATAAGGTAATGATAATGTGGTGTGTTGCTATGCATATCACATATCGCACGAGATAAGTAATATCTTAAATGTTAAAAGTTGCAACGAGCGATGTGGAGCTCAATGCGAATTGTGAAATTGCAAAATCACAAAATTGCAAAAGTGTTAAGTTGTGAAATCTACAAGAAGGTAAGTTATAAAAGGTGCGAAGTGAAACTATGCATGATTGGTCACAATTTGTGTGGGTCGTAAAACCAAAGTTCTGCACATAGATTCTGATATTTGTAGTCGTGTTGCATTAGTCATTTATCACATTTTCATTATAGAAAGAATAATATTGGTGTTTGCTTTTTATTGAACAACTTTAATCTTCCGATAGGACTATTTTCCGATATCGCAATCACTCCATCGTGGTTTGCTATCGCATATGCTCATATCACAACTTTTATATCACAAAAATTATATCACATCACTAAAGTCAAATGAAGCTTTGTATTGAAGATATTTTGATGCGATAAACTTCGATATTCGACTTTCCATCATTATCTTTTAATTATTATATAAAATTCTTAATCGCATATCGGCAAAGGTGGAATTCGCAGCTTTTAAAGTTATGCATGGAAAAGATCCTTGAGATGCGAAAAATTCGTCAAGGTAATGTACCGATGATTCATATTTATAATTTTCTAAACTTATCTCCATAAATATCATATAAAGATTCAAAAATTTCTCATGTGATTTCCCAGAAGATTTATTTTAGTAGGATTCCTCTTTATATTTGTTACATTATTCAGGATTTTGAATCAATTTCAATACTTTGGGGCTGATATAAATTCATAATGGAAGAAGTAAAATTATTCATCGATACAATTCATAAAGAAGCATATCTTCATCCTCACTTCTGATGGATTCGATTTATTCATGATTCCTTGAACATGGAACATTACTTTCTTTTAATTTAATTCTTGTTTTACTTTAGATTCAATAAAAATGATTTTGGGTCAATAATATTTCAATTAATTTAACTTATTCATGCTTTTAATTCTAATTAAAAGAAGAAGTTATATTTTTTTGGAGAAAATGATACCCTTCAGGTAAGATTAAATACAATTCTCCAATGGTAAGTTTCATATGCCCACTTTCATTTATTTTAATTTCTTCAATTTTTTTTTGTTTTAGTTTTTTTTTATCTCAAACTCTATTTTTCAAGTCTTCATGAACCTTTAGAGCCTCTACTAGATCAATTTTCAAAATTTCTTTTCTCTTTGAGATTCTTGAGAGAAGCAGTAATGATCCTCATCGAATCAGCTAGACTGGGGAGTTTTTGAATCTCTTGCTTGTTTCTTTAAAGCATTAATTTTATTAAAAAATAGTTAAGATGTTTTTATGTAGGTTTTGTCTTGAAGAAGAAAATTTGCAACAAACAGAAATTTCTCAATCAACATATTATCTATCATAACTGTTATTCACCTTCTACATTTTGAGAGCCTCATTTCTTATAAGTCTGCAAAATAAAAAATTTAATCTCAACATAGGAATGCACATACATATTCTTATTTTCTATATAATCCTTTTTTGAAGAAATTTATATAAGAAGTATTGTAGGAGTGTTTTTCTTTTAGTTTTTACTTTCTTCATTTTTTTTTTTTCATTCATTGATTTCTTCTCTTACTTTAGTTTAGGAATTATATTCCTTTTACTTTTAGTCTTGTTTTTATTTTGGTGATTCTGCCATAATTTATGCAAAAGACATTTTTCTTACCTTACTGTTGTTGAGATACATTGGAAACCTTTTACTCTATCCATTTAAGTGAATTCCATTTATCATTAAAGGCATATCTTTATGGAACCATAAAGTCATCTTGTTTTAAATATTTTTCATGGAGGAACACACATCCTTTATAAGTGATTGAGTTTACTTTTTCAAGGAAAGAACTGATTTGAGTTTAATACAATGAATCCCTCCCACCCCTCCACATAAAAGCCTCTGATTGATAGTTTCATGGAAATAATTTGGAGTAAACATTATGAAATTATTATGTCTATTAAACATAAATCTCTATTACCATCCCACCTATTTCACTCAAATGCATAATAAATAAAAATCTTGCAAATACGCTTGTCAAAAGAGTGATTAAAAGAGGAAGAATGGGAAATACAAGTAAACTCGTCGAGGCTATGGACGCTCGCTGGCAGTGGGATTAAGCTTGTATGGCATAAAATACAACTTCGTCGGGGTACTGTTCATGCTCTCTGGCAGTGAAGTGATGTTAGAGACAATAAAAAAATGGATATATGCTTTATCAAAAACTCCTATCTCTACCTTCTATTTTTCATATGAGGAAATTTTAAAAACATAATTTTCCCAAGTTTGGATTCATCACTTTTACTTGATTCTGTTTTAATTACTTATCTTTACAAACTCATATTGCTTAATATATTTATGTGGAACTTATTGGATTGTTTTACTGTTAGATGATTTCGTAATTTCCATTATTTTTAACCTTTGGGTAAATTTAAGTTCATTATTTTTAATCAGAGATAACTGGTTCTTCTCCCACATGTCGCTATTGTTGTGGTAAAACACAAGCCCCCCATTTTTTACTTATGTACTTCAAATAATGGGGACCCATTCTAAATTTCTTTTGGCTAAAAACCTTTTAGGATTTTGATTAAGTTAATTGTTTTGCAATTTTTTCATTTTTCATTTTTTATCAGGTTTTTATTTTGATTGTTTCGTTAAAACTGGTTTTTCATAAGCTTTCCAATGAAACTTGTTTCGCTTCATTTGGTCAACCAGTTTGTAAATGGCACTCCTTTGAAGTTTTGATCATTTTCTCATTTGGGTTAAAAAATGTATAAAGTGTACCAATATTTCAATTTTCATAGTTAAAATTTTCATTCATTGTAAATATTAAATTTTAGTTAATTTTTACTAATTTTTTATTTTTCACTAACGATCCTACAAAGTGACCCATCTAAATTGAACAATAGAGGAAAATACGTTTCGGGATGTTGATAATATACTCCAACTTGTTATTTTAAACAAATTTCCAAACCCAAAACTCCAAAAATGCAAAATGGTTGTAGTCTAAAAATGTAGGATGGTTAATCCACGTGGGCCCCACTTCACATCACCTCTTTCCTTTCAACAATCCCAAATTTCAAAGGCATCGAAGTAAAAATGTGCTTCAAAATAAAATTATGATTTTAAAATGTGCGATCGAAACTTGTGATGTGATATCACATATCACATATCAGGAAACATTCATGAAGCACCTCAAAGCACCTTAGTTTTAAAACGTCGAAACTGTGATATGCAATTTAGGATTTTATGTGAAGGGTTAAAGTTTTTTTAACATAAGGTTTTACTCATGCTCCTTATCCCTCTGTGACCTCAAACTCACTCTTTAAATCCCTACGTGACATCACCCTCATGTCACCTTCCACTCACCCTCCATACTCTCCACATATAATACTCTCTCTCACCCTTAATACTTCCTCAAACTCTCACTCCTCTCCTCCTCTCTCTCATGTGGTGTGCATTATATCATATTTTGAATTATTAATTAAAATATATTATATTATATACTATTATAATTAATAGTATATTTTAATTATAATATTTCTATTATAATTTTTATATAATTTAAATTATAATATTAATATACTATTTTAATATTTTAATTAATCAATAAATCATCTTTTTAATTAGTTTAATTATGTTTACGATTAATTTATTCTCAATTAAGATTAATAATATAATTACAATTAATTAGTATTAATTAATTAAAAAAATATAATCTAATTTAAGATTATAAATTAAATAAAATTCTATTTTTTAGCCCAAGCAACAAAAATTCCAAATTTATGGCACTTTTTAATATACAAACTTTAGAAGCTCATAAATCGAGTTTTACTTAGTGACATGAGGCCCAAGACGGCTCATTTTAAAGATAAAATTATAAATAACATTTCTCAGTTGTTTCATTTCGATATTTTATCATTTATTGGGTCTAAAATTCACTGGAAGATCATGCTCCAAATTTTTTAACAAAATCAATTTTTTGAGTTTTATTTTTTGCATTTTCATTTACCCACAAATTCTTCTGAGTGCATATCCATCCGTCAATGATATTCTTGACCAATTAATATCATCACATACATCAATAGAAAGCTTAAATTTCCTTTTGAATTATTTATTTTTGCAGTAAATCAGTTGAAGATATGAAGAAAAGAAGATATCAATCAATGAGAATGCTCCAGCAATTGAAGAATATGATTTTGAACCAATGAAAATTGATGGAGAAGAACCACTCTTAACAAAATTTCTTATTGAAAACTCTTTTGTAAATATTATCAATATCAGATTGTAGAATTTAGAAAGGACTTATCTCCTCTGAAATTCTGAAATTCTAAAAGCACTTCTGTTATAAGAATTTAGAGTTGCAAGTGGGAGGAGAGGAATCTCAGATCCGGAGATTGTTGAGGTTTTTATTTTACATTCTGATTTATGCATAATGAACATAGTTTGCACTATTGTAGCTCTGATTTTGAAAGAAGAAGTTCAAGCATTATAAAATACTGTTAGAAACTGGAGCTGGAGAAATGGACTTAATAAAATGATATTTATAATACTATTATTTAAAATGTTGGTTTCATTTTATGATAACAGGAATGTGTCAGTTTACTTCCATATTTGTGCACTTTTGTCGGTATGAGTAATTTGCCTCAATTTTGTGTTATTATTTATCTCTACTCTTCTGGGCTGAATTCTGATTTCTAAGTAACTATTTACTCAGAAATATGTCTTATAAAATTGATTTATTGAATAGTGATATGTTGTGAAATTTTTCCACATATTATTGTTGAATTATTCAAGTTACTGATTAAATGATCAATATCATTTTGAGAACTTCTTCCTAAGTGTTGTTGATTTATTATTTCAGTTAAGAGGTCTTTAGATAGGATGACCTTGGTATTCCTAATGTCAATTAATTGAACTACTTCGTTAGCTTGATATTCATTATAAGCTGGACATATTTAAATCCTAATTATTTAAAACTTTTTGCTCTTAGTTGGGATAGATCTATATCTGCCTAATTGAGATAGGATTAAAATAGTTTCTTTTGCTTGCATATTAGAATAATTTTGCATATAGATTAAATTCTACATCCCTGAAAATTCCTCTTCCCAAAGAGGAAAAAATTTAATTATGGCTTGGCTAAGCCCAAATTAACTAAAAGATCACTTTCTTGCCAGATGTCAGCAGGAAAAATGATCTGATGTCTCTTTCCCATTTGTAAAGAAAAGTTATATTTTAAACCATATAAGATAGAGAGAAGGTAACTAGACCTAATTAAACCAGTCAGATCCACTATTCCAAATGAAAAAGGAACTGCTTTAAGGTCTGGACTGCATAGTCATCCCCCATGTTGTTGCAACGAATTTCGAGGCATCAACACAACGATAATGACAACACTTTTGCGACAATGCATGAGACTTTGGGAATGAGTGTAAAATAGGTCTACATGAATATAGGGACTCATCATCACCAAATTTTCCCTTTGAAACAATCTAAAACTCCACTTTACATGATATGCAGCACTTCCCATGGCAAAAGAAGAAATTTTCTATATGAAGAGAAAAGTGTGAATGACACTTGTGATATGCAAACGATGATGAAAGTGACACATCCCAAAGTGAATATAACATGAAAATCACACTAATTAAAGTGAAAGAAACGAAAAGTGACTATAAAAAAAATGAAAATTATACTTGTGAAAGCGAAGGGGTGCAAAAGCGTCAGTTTGAAAAACTAACCAAAATAAAAGTACAAACACATTAAGTAGTGAGAAAATATGAATGACAATGTTCAAAAACTATCAACTTGAATTGAACATTGCACAGGAACTATCTTGGTGGACTGTGCTAGGCCTATTCAGGCTTGTGTGAAGGAATTTTCTCATGAATTCATTATGGTCTGAGCATGTGTAAGCATGTGACTTCAACACTTACAATCCAAGAAGAGAACTCAAAGACTTAACAGAGTATCAACCGAACAAGAAGTGACTATGGAATGAATGATCGCAAGATCCATAGTATGCTCCAAAATTCAAGTATAGGAAAAATTTTAGAGGGTGTTTATTGTAGCAGCAAAACTTGGCAACACACTCATAGAACTCCAACTTATCTACCTTGGTAAATTATTTTTGTAGGGTCTAGTTCTTCAGGGATTATTGATTCATCGTTCGGATTTCTTGGTTTACCCACTTACCTTGTGTAGAAACATAGTCCCCTTCATCCTTCCTCAATTGAAAACTATCATAAAATTAACTATATCACAATGTTTTAAATCAAGATAAGGGTAATGTTGCTCACGAGCTTAATATATTCAAATAATAGTTTTTCATCTCTGGTTTTGCTCCACTACTAGAAGGCCTGAACATTACCCCAACAGAGTCACTTTAGGAACAAAAAAAATTTCTTCACTACCAACGAATCTAGACAATACCGTGACAGAATTAGTTGTTTCACCTCCCTATGCAGGAAACCTTTCTCTTCTTTCACCCTTTATTTATTTATTTTATAAACGATTTTTTATCGACAATTATTAATTTCATGGGAGGAAGAGGGATCTCGAATTATTGAGAAAAAAAGAGGTTGTTCCTTCAAATAAGCATATATAAAACCTCTAATATTGGTTTGATCATTTATATTTTCACTTTATCCTTATATACTTTATTGCATCAGTAAAGAACTGAAACATAGAGAACTAATTGTAGGGATGATGTTTCTAGAATAAAAACTCATATCATGGTTCAACACAGAGTTTTACTGATGCAAGGATCATATTTTCCATTAGAAAATCATCAACCAAAGGTTAAGCAACACAGAGAAGAAGGAATGATGGTTAGCCAAATGTTGGAGTGTCACAAATCCATTTTCTATTTAGCGACATTGTCTTCAATATGAAGGGAAAATCCTTCATGCAGAGTATTATTAAAAAAACAAGAAAGAAGAGACATGACACAACTAGAAAACCAAAATCAAAAGGAAAAAGCAAATGGAGGCCAAACCAATCAATAAAGTATGAGGAAAAATCTATAAAATAAATCAAATAATACCAAAAGTGAGTGCAGTATGAGTGCAAGAGGGGGAAACCAAATTTTATCTAGACCTTCTCCTAACCTAACCAGCTCGAAGGTCAGGGTCAAGTGTAATGAAATTTCTAGTGAAGCCACCGTAGTTGTTCCATGCCATTAATCACAAAGATACAACCAATTAAAACTGATAGAAAGTAATGTGCAATAGAAAATATACGAGCTTAGATAACTTGCACAAAAATTTTAAGGTCTTTCATGTTAGAAAAATACATTTCATAGCCACTAATTCTACCCAACTTGCAAACTCACCTTTTTTATGAAGATTACAAACAAAAACATCTTGAAAAATTCTTATGAATGCATCTTCATCTGTACCATCCTTCTTAGCAAGCACGAGAAAAGGCCAAAAATTGATATTGGCAAAAGAGCTTTCTAAGTAGGATGCTTCTAGTTAATCATAGATTGGATTGTGAAATTCGAAACAGTTCTCAATTAGAAGTACAAGGTCGAGATGAGAATATTGTGAGGGAAAATGGATCTGATCATATTCAGAGGACCTATCAAGACAGTGAGGACCTGATATAGCCATTATAAAATGTGGAAGTGCCTCAACTACTTGACAAGTACCCATATAGTGAGATGCTAAACCATAAAGATCAAAGGATGTGAAACAACTGCCATTGGATGTGCTCATGGGAAAATGGTAAGTTGAATGATAGTTATGAGAGAAAAAATCATGATAAGATGGCCCAATTAAAGCATCAGATGATCCAGGTGGATATTGGTGGCCACCCGCCTATTCCACTTGGGCCCCCACCATTGTCTCTTTCAGTTTTTCCGTTTTGGCATAACTTACTATTTTTAGCAGTTTTTCGGGTCCTGAACTTCCGGAGCCGTTTTGAGGCCCTAAACGACGTTTTTTGGGTACGAAAGCGCCAGCGAATTTTCTGATAAAATTCGTCCCGACAGCTGTAGTCCTCGGATAGAGCTTTCTAATGATGTATCATATGCGTCAAACGGAGATAGTATGCCAAAGTTACGTCCCTGGGAAGTTGGAACACCAATTTACCCAAACGGGGCCCATAGTTTTGGCGCTTCATCTCCTAGGGTTAGGTTTTTGGGATGTTTAGGGTTCTCCATTGTTTCTCAATAATAAATAGGCCCTCGCGCCTCATTGTAAAGCAGTTCAGAGGTCCGTAGCCACCACATCTCTTCTCAGAGATAGCTACCAGTACCCTAGCTAGTTTTATTTCCATTGTCTGTAAGCAAATTTCAGTTCTTTGATATTAATGAAATGAAGTGTTACTTCCGCTGCATCTCTGTATTTATGGTTATGTGTTTATTCTGTTGCGTTCCTGCATAAATCCGGATCATCAGATTGCTAGTTATTAATTAACAAGGATGAACCAATTTCAACAGTTTTGAAAATGCTCTGCATAATAGAATCATCTTCCTCACATGATGAGTGAAACAAACCATTTTATTGTAATTGGTTACACACAGCACTATCATTGTAATCATTGAAAAAGGTGAAAATGAACTCTAGTATAAAAAACAAATGAAACTAGTCAAGGTAAAATGGGTGAAGAATAATTTGATTCGTCAAATAACCCATGCATTCACTAATGCTCAAGAGGATTTTATGTGCGATGAAGAAAACGATTAGCAATATAACAATCACAAGAAAAACTAGGATCTGGCTATTCTGAAATTCATTTAATAGACATAGTTACTTCATCCAAAGATAGTCTTCGAAATAATCAACTTCACAGTTTCATGCTTCTATGAGAGATACACACTCCAAACATAAGTTAATAGCAATATATTTGCATGGATATGAATCAATTGAAATGGAATCTTGAATCCGATCAGAAATAAAATATTGAAAGTTCGAAAGATTATATCAACAATGCCAAACATAGTTCAAGAAGGAATTTACATCGAGTGAAACCATGTAGAAAAAAAGGTTTTGCGAGTAAAACCATATCTAACTTAGTTCGGGGATCTTACTAGACTCTAGAGTCACGAGATCCTGGCAGAAACATCAATGGTATTGAAGTGCCTCGTCTTCTTGAAAAGACCTATAAATTTCAAGGATTGTAAAATCAAATTCTGAGGATTGAATCAGATCATGCATGGTGTGAGGATATATGCTTTCATTGATTTCAATCATACCACTACTAACTAAATGGAAGCCATATCTGTCACTAATTTCATTGGATTTTTCGACTTCGATAACTAGATTATTCAAGTCGAAAGGTTCTAATGATCACAAATCTAAACATGTATGAATCAGAGAAATACCATGAGCAAGCTGATTTGAAGATTTTTCTTCATGCAAAACAAGAGATGATACAAGATGGAAATGATACACAATGATATGATTATTTTCATTTTCATCATGATGTATTTGAGATATCAGTCGTATTTGTCTAAGTAGGTTTTTCGACGGTAGTGTTTTCAGTTGGGCAAGTTCTCATAAAGCATTTCACCCCTCTCTCTCTCTCTCGGGCCTCATGCTTTAGGGGGCATCTGTTACACAGTAATTTTTCATCATCCCTGCAATCCCCCATCTTGCAGATTGGAGGGAATTTCCCATGACCTATGAGCAGTGACATAACCTGAAACCACTTTCATGGCATCCCCCTTTACAAGGACAATCATTCCTATGAAGAAAGTTTCCCTTGGAAAACTCTAAAAACTAATCTTTTAGCCTTGGCGATACTAGCCAGTTCAGCCCTCGCACCAATGGTGAAAATCCACCATAAAGGGCGCGCCAAATGGTGCTCTGTCCCAGTGTATCGCTCGCGCCAAGCTTAATAAGGATTGTTTTTTAAAAATAAATGGTGGAAGTTTGATTCCAAAAAACTCCTAAACGAGTCTCTAGAAAGAGTTGGGAGGTTTGGCTCCAAATCTCCATGTATGGGAGGTGGTTTTCCACCTATCATGGAAGCTTCCTTGAGGATAGTGCCAATCCCATGATTGTAGGGATCCCAACTCCCCTTCCACCATATATATAAGCTTGCCTTTTTCCCTTAGCAAGCTAGTAGTCCTAGTAGCACTAGAGAACAAAAGCGTTGAACTTGTAGGAAGGAAACTATAGCCAGACAACTATTGAGAGCCAAGCTGAAGAGATTGAGCTTTGTCCCATTTCCAACAGGCTTCGTTGAGACATGTTCCACTGTCATCCCTGCCAAAGGAAGATCAAGCATCAGAGCTTTGGGTTGTATCTTTCCTTTGTTATTTTATGATAAGAGACTTTGATTATGGTTTCATTCATGTGTCTGTTTCTTTGATGCAATGAATTACATCCTCTCTCACTGATGTATGGTTACAAGATTTAGATTTTACACTGTGTGTCATTGTATCCTTTGCATGCATGCAGGTGTTCGGACATGTCGAGCAGAAGGATCTTGATTTGCCAAGTGAGGGACGGGAAGCGACATCCTTTCTTCAACGACCACTGCGCAGGATTTGAGGTAGGCTACACATTATGATTTTTGTCATTTTGTAACTAGGAACCTGCGTCACTGCCTGACTTGATTGATGCTAGACCCGATCTGGGCTAGTAGGGATCACCTCTGTCCGCAGAGGGGATTTACCTCTCCAACAAATTGGAAACTCCACTGGGGATGTTAGTTGAAGTTAGTATTGTATCTTTCAGTTGTTTTTGGTTTTAGATTGATTTATTTTCTCTTCTGGTTCACCCTTCCTTGGTCTTAGACCACTGTTAAGCCCCAGAGGATTAGATCTGACCTCTGCATTTCCGAAATTTTCATCTTTTCATGGTTGTCTTGATTGGCACGATTTCCACCCTGACAGTCACGCCCACTGGCGTACGTTTTCAGTTCATCACCTGCGCCATCCCTTGTCTGGCGCTGATTACAGCCAGACATTCATGCCATTTCCTATAGGTGTTAGGGTTTTCCCTTGTTCGTGAGTTTTTTTGGTAAGTACTTTTTCTTCTAGGTTATTTTTAGATTTTTCTTGAAGTGGTGAGTCTGGTCTTGGTTGGGAGAAATTCTTTGTTTTTTCATTTTCAGGCATCGGTGCTTGTTGTCAGTTAGCAACCTACGCCAATTGGCCACTGGCACTAGTTTTCAGTGAGCAAGTCGAGCCAGTTGGTGCTAGTTTCACCCACAAAAGTCATGCCAATTTTAGGGTGTGTGAAATTTGATTTTTTCCCTAAATCCTTCACCAGTATGTCTTTCCCTTCTAGTCTTTTCTCTATATGAGCATAGATTACATTGCTCATTGTTCAACTGGAATGTTTTCTTCCCATGATTGCTTTATGTAAAAGGGATGAATGCTTTGTTTTGATCTCATGCTTTTGAATTCGTATTTGTACTTGACCTCATGTGTCTTGTAGCCTTTTGAGGAATTTTGTTACAAAGTGGTTTAAACAATGATTGCATTTTTAGTGTTTGTTTTCACCCCCTTTGCATTCATCTTTCATTAAGGAAATTTGCGTTCATTTATTTTTCGTCTCATAGCTTGTTTTTTGTTAAAATGCATTAGATCACATTGCATTGAAAAGTATTTTTGAGATTTATCGTTGAACTTGGATCACATTGTTTAATGTTTGAAAGCTAAAAATCACATTGAGTGCATTCTCTTTTATTAAAAGCATGCATTAAGTAGATTCTCATTTCATCAAAAAATGCATTGAGTGCATTCTTATCATTTCAAAAGAAAAAGGAAATTGTGCATAGATTACAATTGCATAGTTTTCAAAAAAGAGGATTTTACATAGATTACATTGCATTATTTGCATCGTTGAATGTTTGAGATTACTTTTGGATAGTGAAAGTCATCTAGTTTGGAAAAAAAAAAATTGCAGTGTTGTTGTTTGTCGCATCATTGTTTGAAACTCTTCCCTTAACTAGATAGCATTCATCGAATTGAAAGATTTATTTTCTCATATAGCTGCATATAGGAGATTGTCATATGACATTCGATAGGGCCTAAAATTGAAACATAAATTGAACATCAACTTTAAAATTTATTTAATTAACCTATGGCAGCATTGAAACCTAACGCGAAAATTTTAGTGGTCTAGACTAGAGATGTGTTCCGGTGTCTTAAAACCTAGTAGCCGTCGTTCGCCATCTGGCATTAGACAATGCTAGTATAGAATTTTTCTCCCCATACCATTGCGTATATAAAGGGAGACCCCATTAGGTTGCTATCCTTTATCCGTAGGAATCCGATTCTACCACCTTTTACCGGTGATACACCGAACACAACATTCGGGGAGATTACCTGCACGTACGTCAAGTCCTTGGTTGATTTCTCTTTCATTTTTTTACCAAGGTGTATATGGAAGTTCACGGATATCTGGCACACCCATCTACCTAGATTACCAGAGCATTCATTTTGATATTTACTGACTCTTTTAACTGAAAAGATCATCAAGATCTTGTCCTTTCAAGCTCATGTCCAATCTGAAAGAGATAGAGTCAACTTTTTCTTGTTTCTCGACTCTTAAAATATGAAACAACAGATTCTGGTTTCAATGTCATAAAGTTAATCGCCCATGAAGTATTCCTAGTTAGAATTTTTGTCCTTAGTGTATTTTCAGGTCATTTCCAATGGCAACATTTTCCCTTCCCAGGTTAACTGTTGGGCTGCCTGTTTGGTTGTTTTCAACCTCTGTGGTTCCAAATGTCCCAGCTACTATTCAATCAGTTCCTCCACCTGAACAACACCATGTTGATTCCAAGGTGGACCTATCCCCTTCTTCGCCTGTTCCTGCGTCCTCCTCTTCTACTTTTCCTGGTGAAAGTCTGGATTCGAGTAACCAGGTGGCTAAGAAGAAGAAGAGGAAGACAAAGAAGAAGAATTCCGATAAGGGAGAGGCTAAGGCTACAACTACTGCTTCTAAAACATCTGCTCTTGATGAACCTTCCAACCCTCCACGGAAATTTAAGTTCCCTTGCATGTTATGCCAGGGAACCATCTTCTTCGAGATTGCCCTGGCATTCCCAAGGTGCTCGAAGTATGGTCCAATGGTCGTCCGTCGTTTCCTTTGGCTTCCGGGAGTCAGGTTGGGGGCACGTCTTCAGCTAGTACTAGTAAAGCTCCTAAGAAACAGGGTAATATTACCAATCCCTATAAGTTGTGTGAAGGGCACCATGCCATTCACCTTTGTCCGTATATGGATGAAGCCAAGAGAGTTTTGGACAACTCGACTGTCTCTACATCGTGCCTTCCGGCTGGTTACAAACAACTTTCTTTGAGTCCCTCACCAGTTGATTCAACGATCAGCCAAGAGTCATCCTTGCTTGATCTCGCTCCCCCAGAAATTCAAATTCATGAATCCATCCCTGACCAACCATTGGTTGTGGGATCATCTTAGCTGGTCCCATTTGCGGTGCACTAGGTATTTTATATTAAGAGTGGATCTCACACCCCTCAAGTTATTCTTGTTTCTTTAGATTCCTCAGACTTGGAGAAAGATTCTCCTGTCCCCATACCTCAAGAAGTTTCTCCTCCACCTCCCGTGATGGAGATCCTAGAGGATACCCCTCCCGACTCCGTGATGGAGGTCATGGAGGATGCTCATTCTTCTTCCATAACACCAGGGGAAGACCATCTCGGTTCGATGGTAGCCACTCCAAGTAGTTTGGTCGATTCCTTTGATTGGAATCGATTTGCAGGATACCTCCTTCTGTCTTAAGTGCCTTTCGAGATCACGGTACAGACCTTTGATCTGGTCGTACCCAACATTATTATAGACGAAGGTGCGTCTGTTAGTATTTTATCCTCAACTACTTGGCAAGCATTCAGATCGCCACTGCTTGTGACTATTACGCAGAATATGTTGGCATTTAACAGAGGAACCAATCAACCGTTAGGGATCCTTCCGAAGTTGCTTGTTACTTTGGGAGGGAAAACTATCCATATGGACGTGATGGTTTTTCCTAGCCCCTTATACTTCAGTTTGCTCTTGGGCCGCGATTATACTTATGCCATGGGAGCACTTGTCTCCTCCCTCTTTCGTGTGATGTTTTTTCCGCACCAAGGTCGGATCGTGACCATCGATCAGCTTGTGTTCTTTGGTCCGAATATGGCAGCTAGTGCACCATCATCCCTACTGGATCTTTATCTGTCGGTTGTGTCATCCCTGCCGCAAGTCAATTATGTGGCTACCTATCCTGTGCCCGTATTCAATGATAGTTCCATTGTGCATCGTGTGTTGGGGGCATTGGGTCCAGACTTCCAAGAAGTTTTCCTTCCATCAGACGGGCAACTCTTGGAAGCCATGACTTCTTATTCATCATGATGAAAGGTGTCCAGATCATGGTTCGTTTTCTTGTGTCAAGCTCATTAAGAAATGAAACAAGGTGTTCAGACCATGGTTTGTTTTCTTGTATCAAGCTCCTTAAAAAATGAAACAAGGTCATCGGAGCAAAGTTCATTTTTCTTGTGTCAAGCTCATTAAAAAATGAAACAAGGTGTCCGGAGCATAGTTCGTTTTCTTCTGTTAAGCTCATTAAAAAATGAAACAATGTGTACCGAGGATAGTTTGTCTTTTGTATCAACCTCATTTAAAAAATGAAACTAGGTCATCTGAGGATAGTTCTTTTAATGTGTCAACCTCGTTAAAAAAATGAAACACGTTCCCGTTCAATTCAAGTCTTTGTTAAGATCTCGTAAAATACCAGTCGAGTCTTTCTCTTGATCTTGTAATTTGAAGCTTCACTCCATCTACCTTTCATATGTACTGAAGCTTGGGGGGCGTGTACCTCAAATTGAGTCACCATGCTGGGGGCATGCTTACTTTTTCAAGCATATTCTGTTTTCATTTCAAGCTTGTGTAAAAATGAAACTAGTTTCAAGCATAGTTTATCTTTGTTTCAAGCTTGTGTAAAAATGAAACCAACTTCAAGCAGAGTTTCCTGATTTCAAGCTTCCATAAAAATGAAACCTTTCCCATTTTGCCTCTCATGATTTCCATTTTATCAGACTATTTTTCTAGATGAGCCTTGGTTCTCTTACTCCATCGTCCCCATCTGCTCGGCCGATCATACTCCTTCACTTGATTGTGTTACCCATTCCTGAGGAACTGCTACTATGAATGGTCTTGTTAGCCAGCCTCTTGAACTTTATTTGTTCTGAGCAGTTCCACCATCATCGGAACCAGTTGCTACCCTTTATACCACTCGTTCCTCCAGGAGGATTCAAATTTCATCTCTTTTCTGACTCTTAAAAATTTGAAAGATCGCATAGTCGCTTGTCATTTTGAGCTTGTTAAATTGGCTGCGAAATGATATCTACCCAGTATACGTTTACCCCTTTTTCGGGCTGGGATTGATTATTTACGAAAAAGTAATACCCTAGCCTATCGCGACTAGGAGGTTCTCTCAGACACAGTTTTCTACCTTTTTGGATCTGAGGGACTATTTTACGAAAAGGGCCTTGCTGGAGTTTTATTTTCTGCTATCTTTTCAAACTCTCGAAACATGAAAAGACACAGAGTTCTTCCTTTTTCAGACTCGTTAAAACCTGATTACATAGGGCTCTATCATAATGATGATACTCGAGTTCCTCCTTCCTAGGGCTCGTTAAATGTACTAGGTTGGATTTGTCCAAAGGAAAAACTTATATGACAAGCATATGGTATCCTCTTCAAGCTTGTGTAAAAATAAAGAGGTACTCGTTAGAAATGGTGGGGGGAAATGGAACCAGTATCACCGTCGTGTCTGCAGTATGTCGCTCTTGAACATGGCACTTTTCTACATTCGTGTCGGGTTGGGGACATCTCATCTCGTTATCTGCTTGCCTCCGTGGGTTTGGGTAATATCTTTTTACCGCTCATCTACTATTTTCCACGTCGTCATGACCTCAGATCCTTTAATGTCAAATACTTCCAAATCCAATGTCGTGCCACCGATATGTTCAAGAGAAATTGGCCTATGTAGTTTTCAACCTCCCTCTAATTCTCTTTCGATCTTGATTCACAAACATTATATCCCTCTGTCTCGCGTCGATGATGTGGGAAAAACTATGGCCCACCTTCGATCAAGGTCACTTCTTGTCGACTTCAGCTTATTATCCAGGCAGCTGATCTAGAGACTCCCTTTAGGTACCTTGGAGCCCGCATGCATCAACGGTAGGTTCTTCGCTTTCGATGCAAGGTTTTAATTATTGGCCTTCGATCAGATGATTATGCGGGTGTTCGACGCCAACTCACTGTTCACATTCCATGGATTGTACCTATATTACCTTGAGGTCCATCCTCATTATTAGTGGTTCCTCTCGCGTCTGTTAACGGTTTTCATCATTGGATGGTAATCAGATGATGTTCCTGCATGTTCGAATTCAGCTTACTTATTCACATGCTTGAACTTGTACTCTGTTCAGGTTGAGATGGAGTGAAAGACCTTGGATTTTGTCTGATGGAATCCAGGCTGCGAGTTTTTTGGATTATCATGATTAGTTACATGACTCATTTCATTAGATGGCTACAACCATACTTGAGTCTACTTGTTGATCCTTACTGGATGGCTGTGTCCATACCTTGGATCCTGATTATTGTGTAGTCTATTACAGATGGCTGCACCCATACCACATATCATGTATTTGAGATATCAGTCGTATTTGTCTATGCAGGTTTTTCAATGGTAGTGTTTTCAGTTGGGCATGTTCTCATAAAGAATTTCACCCCTCTCTCTCTCTCTCTCGGGCCTCATGCTTTAGGGGGCATCTGTTACACAGTAATTTGTCACCGTCCCTGCAATCCCCGGTCTTGCACATTGGAGGGCCTTTCTCGTGACCTGTGAGCAGTCACATAACCTAAAACCACTTTCATGGCATCCCCCTTTACAAGGAAAATCATTCCTCTGAAGAAATTTTTCCTTGGAAAATCCTAAAAACTAATCTTTTAGCCTTGGCACAACTAGCCAGTTCAGCCCTCGAGCCAATGGGGAAAATCCACCTTATAGGGCGCACCAAATGGGGCTCTGTCCCAGTGTCTCACTCGTGCCAAGATTAATGAGGATTGTTTTTAAAAATAAATGGTGGAAGTTTTATTCCAACAAACTCCTGAACAAGTCTCTAAAAATATTTAGGACGTTTGGCTCCGGATCTCCATGTATGGGAGGTGGTTTTCCACCTATCATGGAAGCTTCCTTGAGGATAGTGCCAATCCCATGATTGTAGGGATCCCAAATCCCCTTCCACCATCTATATAATCTTGCCTTTTTTCCTTAGAAAGTTAGTAGTCCTAGTAGAACTAGAGAACAGAAGAGCTGAACTTGTAGGAAGGAAACTATAGCCAGACAGTTGTTGAGAGCCAAGCCGAAGAGAGAGAGATTTGTCCTATTTCTGATAGGGTTCGTTGAGACGTGCTCCACTGTCAACCCTGCTGAAGGAAGATCAAGCATAAGAGCTTTGGGTTGTATCCTTCCTTTGTTATTTTAATGATAAGCGACTTTGATTATGGTTTCATTCGTGTGTCTGTTTCTTTGATGCAATGAATTACATCCTCTCTCACTAATGTATGGTTACAAGATTTAGATTTTACGCTGTGTGTCATTGTATCCTTTGCATGCATGTAGGTGTTCGGAAGTGTCGAGAAGAAGGATCGTGATCTGCCAAATGAGGGACGGGAAGCATCATCCTTTCTTCAATGACCACTACGTAGGATTTGAGGTAGGCAACTTGTTATGATTTTTGTCTTTTTGTAACTAGGAACCTACGTCACTGCGTGACTTGATTGTTGCTAGACCCAATCTGAGCTAGTAGGGATCGCCTCTATTCGCAGAGGGGATTTACCTCTCCAACAGAACTCATCTAATGAATAACTTCAAGGGCATGGAGTATTATCAGTATATGAAAACTTGCGAGTTTATGGTGAAAATTGAAAGTTATATGTTTAGGTTTTTTTTTTCAATTATGTCAAGTTCATTAACACAAAAGCATGCTTTAAAACTCAGTTTTGTAAAAAATAATGAAGATATTAGTACCATAACAATATACACAAGATAACAAATGATGAATAAGTTCATCCCTCCTAGGCTACATCTCCTAGTTCAACTTCCAATGTTGGGCCTCTTTCATTATGCTAAAAAATATGTGTTTAAATCAAGTTAAAATTCTCATCATGCTAAAAAAATGTCTCCAATGGCTTCAGAACAATTGAAAACTCCTATTTGGGCTCTTTTTGCACTCAAAAATGTCAAAAAATCACTGAGTTATGCTCTACAATTTGCACTTACCGTTAATTTGTTCTACAAATTACGAATTTTGTGGCGACATGGAGTGAAAATTTTGCCCCGTGCCAGTGAGATTCTCGCTGGTTTGGGTGTAAATTATTGAACACATAATTTTCCTATGGGGGCCATGAACTGATAAATTAGTGACAAATGGCATGGCCAATGTCGTCGGTTTCAAGGTTTGTTGGGTTGATCCCACATAATTTTTAAACTGTGCTTGTGAATAGGGTTGCTGTCTGGTTGGGTTTCAGAACCCACCATGGTTCAATTAAAAAATATCGCGCCCATTTTCATAAACCAACCCCGCATACACCCATGGTTGGCCTGTTGACCTGTGGTTCCACTAGTGGTGTGGCTAACCTTTCCATGAATAGTCCACGTTCACATGTCGTGGCTCCATCTTATGTTAACTGTCAGTGTTTAACCTACCAAACAGTGCACCAATGCATATTATACTCTGGAAATACATAACCCAAAAATTTGGAACATTATTTTATCATATGGTTTGTTATGTGCTAAAACATATGGCCCACCGATTAATACATGGATTTTGAATTAGTGTTACTATGTATAATATATGGTTGGGGCTGGGGTTAACCTCGGACCCTGTCTTCCCGCCACATAGTGTGGTTAACTCTGGTCCCAGCCCCCGTTACCACTCCCAATAAACTTCAAAGAGGTGCAATGCACCATAGTAGTTAAGAACTAATCTGGGCGAGACACTTGAGGGCTTGATTGGAAGGAAGTAGGTTGTAGTTTTGAACCTTGTGGAGGTAGCTTGACCTCAAAAGAAATGTTTCACAAATGAGTGGATGCCACATGGAAACCACTGATTGGCCCACGTGGCTCTCCTTCATTGGTCCAACACCAAAACCAATGAACCAATCAAAACACACCAAATTCGAACTAGGAAAATGATGACACTTGTCATCCATCCATAGACTCACAAAAACACAGTCAAATTCCCAGTCAACGTACGTACTACTAACTGGGTGCACCTGCAACCCACATTCCAAAATTTTTAGCTGTTTCAAGCCAATTTAATCAGAATGTGACATCAAGAGCATCTGATATCGGTTTTTAGTGAAACAAATTGCATTGGAATCATGGCGACGTGATCTTTTCTTTGGTGCTAGTTTCAAGCAAATCCGGGCACTTTGAATTTTGAGCATTAAATTAATCCACCGGATCATTCCTCCCTAATAGAAGCTTTTGGAACTTGAAAATATCATTATCAATCAACAAATAGATGAGGGTATATTTCCCTTGCCATAAATAGATGATATTTTCATGAAAGTACATCACTTTCCATGATTTTGGATTCCTTGTCTTGCTATCAAAAATTACATCTTGCTGCATTTTTTTCAAAATTTGCAGAAAAGAAAACTTCCCTTGAAGAAATATGAACATTCCCTCTTTGGTCTTCAATCAAAGGAAACTTCTGCAATTTCAAATGCACTTCACCTTGAACATTGTCGTCATGATGATACTTACCATGTTTAGCATTTCACTTGTATCAACTCTTTACCAAATGTGATCTCCATCACCATGCACCATCCTTCTTGAAAGCCATAACATTATGAAACCCACAAGAAGATGTTTTGGGACTAATGTCCTCTTTGTAAATCTTTTGCATTTGATTTTGACCCCTACATTCTTTAACACTAGCATCTTGTTCACACCAATGTTCAACAATGAGGCATCCTACAGTAAATTCACTTCATTTTTTTTACCTCTTTTAGGAAGCAACATGTTAGAATCCTAAAAAATATTATCACTTGAATTAGCAACATTAATGATATCATATTTCAAATTTTATTCATATCCTTGAAAGGATTCTTTCTCAACATCTTTATTCTTGAACATTAACAGTGCAAAATTATGACCAACATTAACAATTCTCTTCATTTGTCCAACATTCATAAGAGATAAACTCAATTTCCTGCTATGCGCTCTAACAATGTACTCAATATTATTCTTGAAAAAATGATATTTGTTCTCACGGTGATGAAATATGGTTATGCTATCATAAATATAAAACAATACCACATATATCAATCAAAACTACATCAAGTTCAACCTCATCAAGAAAGTTTGCAGTGATTGCAAATATAAGTATGCACTTCCTTATCACCTGCAATTTTGCATTATCACATACCAAACCTAAAGGATAAGGTTTAGGATGAGGAATGGTCTCTAAATTCAACTTCTTGACAATACCTTTAGAGATAATATTTTCTTGTGAACCACTATCAAACAATGTGTCTATCATGGTATGTTTTGGAATAACTCTAATGTGGAAAAGCTCTATTCTTGTTTTGTCAAATTGAGTATCATTGAGACAATTTGAAGAACTAGTACTTGCAATGTCCTTACCTTTCAAACCCATGGTTTTGATCTTTGTTTCATCTCCAAAATCTGAACCTAAATAATGTTGTGTAGTTGCAGTTGTCTTCTCTTTCTCCTTGTTCTTAAAATTTTTGGGTCTCATCTCTGGATGAAGTTTCCAAAAATGATCTTCATCATGGTCATATTTGGAACAATGTTTGCATGCAAGTGTTTCTTTCTCCATTTTCATAGAAAAATTATTCTTTCCTTTTCTGTTGAACTTACCCTTTCATTTTTCTCCAGACTCAAAAGTTTTCTCACTTGTTTCGTCATAAACATGTATCCCTCTTGCTTCTAGATGTGTGGTATGTACAAAAACTTCATCTAAACTTGTATGGTTAAACAAGAGAATAGTGTGTCTCAAATAACTATTTAAACCTCCAATTTATTTGAGCAAAGTATCTTGAGATGAAAAATAAACACCCAAAATCAATGCTCTTCTTCTAAACCCTTGGGTATAACTTTGACACTTTGACCCTTTCTTGCCTAAATTTTTCCAATCCATGATAACTTTCTGCATGTATACTAATGGATAACATTGTATTCTTATTGCAACAAAAAAATAATTTCAGGAAGATAAAACCTTACCATGTTTCTTCATGTTCTCTTGATTTTTGGCTTCCCACCAAATGAGTGCTGCACTTTCCAACCTTAATGAAGCAAGCTGAATCTTGGTCTCATTATCCTTAATCCTTTGTATCCTACAATAAACTTCAAGCTAACTAACCCAATTATCTAATCTCTCAACATTTACCTTTCCATTATACATAGGCAATTCAAACTTTATTTCAATTTTTAAAAGTGGAGTTTTACCATGTCCCTTTGGAGAATGTGGAAGTGTTTGTGAAGGGGTTAATGTAGAAGATGATGAATGTGAATATTATGGTGAGGATGGAGGTTAAGAGAAAGGTGGTGTTAATGGTGGTTTTTCACCATTACCTCCACTCCATTTTGGAGGTTTTCCCCCATCTCCTCCATCTCCTTTTTTAGTCTTATCTCCATCTCCCTTTAGAGGATTGAAGCTCTCACCTTGTTGCAACCTTGTATTCCTCTCTTCATAGAGAAATTTCACCGTTTGTGTCATATCAAAGAATTCTTTTATGAAATCCTTCTAATCCTCTGACATATTTTCGGGATCTCATTCATGTGCCATGACTAGTGAGGCTTCTGGTGAAACTTGAGGTGAAATTTGTGGTGGAGATTGTGGAAAATGTGCTCTCCTTGACCTACCTTGAGGGCTTTCAACCACAAGCTTTCCTTCTTCTATTTTGACCTTCAACCTTGTAAGAATCAGGCAAACTTGCAACAAAATTAAATCCTGAAAACAAATAAGAAATAAATCTCCCATATTAAACTGATATGTTTATGAAAACTTGAGAGTTTATGGTGAAAATTGCAAATGATATGTTTAGGTTTTTATAGTCAATTATGTCAAGTTCATTAACACATAAACAAGATTTAAAACTTGTTTTTTTTCAGAAAATAGAGAATATATCACTACCATAACAATATAAACAAGACAAAAAATGATGGAGTTCACCCCTCCTGGGCTACTGTTGAAATTCAACAAGAAAATGAAACTGACACGCATTAGTGTGGGATCACAGGTCACACAGTGATGGGTCCTAGCGATTCATTAGTGTGCAACCAATTTATTAAATAAATTGGAAAATTGATTGTAATCTTATCTCATAACAACTTGTAATAGTTAACTAAGTGTGATAGATTTAGTTAGCTCAATAATTCAGAGTTAAGGGTCTAAGGAGAGGCATGTAGAGTGATTCTATTATTAATAGGGTCCAATTGTAGTTGTAGCACTAGTGTAGTGTGGGTGGGATTAGTTAACTCACAATAATTGAGTTAAAATCAGTTTAACTAGTTCTAACTGTTTGATGAGCTAGTGGAAGATAAAGTTAATTAAAATAGATTTAATTAACCAGTAGTGATCTTCCATGTAAAAAATAATTCACTATTTATAGCTACATGCATACTAATTTTGGTGGAGACCCAGTTGAGACACGAGCTCAAGGCAAGTAAACTATTAGTTGTATTTTAGGAAAACCGCCCAGGTGAAGTTATAAAACCATGGGAAGCCCATGATGAATTGTGTAATCAAGGAAGGCTAAATTTCCTATTTAATAAGGGTTTAATTATCTAGGGATTTCTTAATCAGGGTAGGCTAAGGGTAGGTTGATAATTGGTTATTTGTTTGTCCAATTTTTCCTATATCAGTGTGAAGCAATTGGTAGAGTGTATGAGGTTGTGGTGATCACAAATACATGGTATTGTTTCATGATTCATTGGTTGATTATACAGTAAAGATAGAGGGGTTCTGAGAATTTCCTTTCCCCAGGAATATCTGGTGTTGTGTATTGATTTAATTCTTTCTCTTACTTGCATGTGATTGAGCAATCGTGTTTTATATTCCGCAGATATTGTAGAAGGATTCAGTATCTTGATTTAGTACATTGCATGATTGGATTTAGTCCATTGATATAATTTATATTAGGTATTGGAGTTGTGTTAGAGATTTTATACATGGTATCAGAGTGCCAAGAATCACAATAGTGGAGAATAAATTGAGTTTGTATTGAACAATATTAAAATTTGCAGGTACTTTATTTGGAGCTATAAGTGGATAAAGATGTCTTTCAATGGCAAGAGACTCAAATATGCACTCGAGGGAAGTTTGAATTATATTGCATGGAAGGACAAGATGGAGGTAGTGTTGGATGACAATGGGTTGAAGGAATTCATGGATAATGATATTCCCAATCCCGCAACAACACATGCCCAACTTCTTCATGCATAGCAGAAGAAGGTAGAAAAGGCGAAAAGGATCTTGTTACAGAGAGTTTGAGATCACATTGTTTCAAGTATCCATGGAAAGTTAACTCCATATGCTATGTGGAAGGGCTTGACAAATATGTTTCAAAGCAGCAGTGACCATAGAAAATTGGCAATCAAGGAAAAGATTAGGAAAATCAAAATGGAGAAGGGTGACACAATACATAAATTCTTGACCAAGTTCACTCAATGTAGAGATGAGCTTGGAAGTGTTGGGATTACTGTAGCTGATGATGAATTAGTGAGCCTAGCACTTCTAAGCCTTCCTAAGAACTGGCATAGTTAACAAGACTATGTGAATGGGAGGAAGAAGTTTCCATATTGGGAGTGACTTTGGTCAAATTTGGTAGAAGAAGAGTTTCGGTGGAATACCAGGGATTGATCCTCATCCAAGAATGATGATGATGAAAATTTTTCCTTGGATGGTAAGGAAAAGAAGGGGAAGGAGAGGAAGTCCCATTCCAAATATGAGACCAGCAAAGAATGAAAGAAGCATGATATGACAAAGGTGAAATGTTTTCACTGTCATGATCATGGACACTATGGCATAAATTTTCCAAAAAAGAAGAAGAAGAAGAAGAAGGCTCCAAGAGCTGTAGTGGGTGAAGCTTTTGCCTCACATTTTGAGTTAAAATTCTCTCTCATCACATGCATGGCTTCAACTATGATGGGATCTATGTGGTACTTGGATAGTGGAGCATATTTCCACATGACAGGAAACAAATAACTCTTTAGTAGCTTGGAGGAGAAGGATCTTCAGATGCACATTGAGATGGGTGATGAAGGGAGTTATAGCGCTATCGAGATTGGTATAGTTACTTTCTAGAGATATTCAGGTAAACCTTTCTTATTAAAATATGTCATGCATGTACCGGGCTTGAAAAATAATTCAGTTTCAGTTGCTATGTTGGAGTATCTTGGATATGCTGTGGATTTTAGTGAAGGAAATGCATTCCCTCATCACAAAGCCACATCACAGGTAAAGAATATTGTAGTTCGTGTGAATAACCTATACAAACTTTATGTAGATGTATGCGCAAAATTGAGTAGTAAAGAAGGGAAGGTGGTGAGTCAAGATACAGGTGAGTTATGGAATAGGAGACTAGGCCATCTACACCATAGTGCTTTCAGGATCATGCAACAGATTTCTATAGGTCTTCCAAAGGGTACTCCTGCACAGATAGAAACATGCAAGGGATGTACCATGGGGAAGTATACTAAGGCCATCTTTCATGAGAAGGAGAACCGAGCAGCGACAATCCTTGAGAGATTTCACTTAGACATGTGTAGACCATTCTCTATGCCTTCCACAACAAAGCACAATTATTATGTGATTTTTGTTGACGATTTTTATAGAAAGTGTTGGATCTTCTTTCTGCAGAAGAAAGATCAAGTGTTATCCAATTTTTGTGAGTTAAAATCACTTGTAGAGAAAGATACAGGGAAGAAGGTGAAGGCTCTAAGGATCAACAATGGTGGTGAGTATATCTCTAATGAATTCAAGAACTTATGTGGCATGGAAGCAATTCAGAGAGAATTGATTGCACCTCATAACCCACAACAGAATGGAGTTTTAGAAAGAAAGAACAAATCAATTGTGGGAGTAGCACGAGCTATGTAACATGATCGGGGCCTATCATTGCATCTCTAGGTAGGGGCATGCAACACAATGGTACTTGTGCATAACGAAAGTCCTCATCGGATACTTGGAGTGAGTACACTAGAGGAGTATTTTTGAGGTAAGAAACCGGATGTTTCATATTTTAAAATTTTTGGCTCTTCTGTCTATTTCCATGTGACCAAAGATGTCAGGAAGAAGCTAGAACCAAAAATAGAGGTTGGGATATTTTTGGGGTACACTAATACTCCTCACAACTATCGTGTGTATTTTTTGGCTAACAGGATGACAGTTGTCAGGAGAGCTGTTAAATTTGATGAGGAGAAAGCCATGCAATTGTCCCTGGAGAGCGAGCTTGATTTTCATGCATATGAGGAGCTCTTAGTTCCAAAGGATGAACCTCAGCATGTGGAGAAGCCATAAGCGGAGGATCATGGAGTGGAAGAAACCACTCATTCAGAGCCATCCGCCAGAAATGGTAGGAAGCGCACTAGAGAGGCTGACATATTGATGCTAGATGCGACAGAGCATGTCGGACCACCTACATCACAATGTAGGCAGATAAGGTCTCTAGACAAGTATATTGGATACATGGCTCTTATGAGCGAGTGTGTTGTGATAGAACCATCCTCTTTTGATAAATTAGTGCATCAACCAACATGGGTTGATGCCATGGTTGAGAAGTATGACTCCATTATCAGAAAGAATGCATGGGAAGTGGTCCCAAGACCAGTGGGGAATTTAGTGGTTGGATCCAGGTGGATCTACAAGGTGAAGTGAGTAGCAGATGGGAGTGTGGAGAAATACAAGGCTAGATTTGTGGTCTGGGGATTATCACAAGTAGAGGGGATTGACTATGAAGAGACTTTTGCACCAGTTGAAAGGTACTCATCGATTAGATCTATCCTTTCACTCTCAGTGCAGATGGGATGTAAATACAACCTTTTTCAATGGATTTATTGAGGAAGAAGTGTACATTGAGCAGCCAGAAGGTTTTGAGACCTTTGGTAGGGAGTTGCATGTGTGCAGACTCAAGAGAGCATTGTATGGGTTGAAGCAAGCACCTCGTGCTTGGTACATCGGGATCGCCAACTATTTCATTGGTTTGGGCTTCACAAATAGTGAAGCAGATGTGAACATATATCATATTGTGGTTGATGGTAAGAATTTAATTATTGTAGTTTATGTAGATGATCTTATACTAACAGGTGATGAGAAACACATAACTTCTTTCAAAGAGGATCTTGCAAGAGAATTTGAGATGAAGCACATGGGACTCTTGCATTATTTTCTAGGCCTAGAAATATGAAAAAAATATGGGGAGCTATTTGTATCTCAGGGAAAGTATACCAAGCATACTCTGAGGAAGTTCCACATGGAGGGAAGCAAACCCATGGAGACTTTTCTTATAGGTAACTGGAGGAAGTAGGATGGTACCTCAGGTGAGGTAGTGGATGATACTATTTACAAACAACTTGTGGGTTCACTTATGTGTTTGGTGAACACACGACCAGACATATGCTACGCAGTTAACGAACTTAGTCAAGCTACGTTAAGCCTACCAAGCTCTTTTGGAAGGTTGGCAAGCATGTGTTGAGAAATCTCAAGGGC
Organism: Pinus albicaulis; assembly: GCA_034641835.2. Lineage (NCBI taxonomy): Eukaryota > Viridiplantae > Streptophyta > Pinopsida > Pinales > Pinaceae > Pinus > Pinus albicaulis. Next base: position 1,046,446,161 of record CM076579.1, read on the forward strand.
ACTATCGGGTATGGATTATGGTACATACATACAAAGGTAGTGAAGCTTCAAGGCTTCATCGACGTAGATTAGGCAGGTAGTCCATCAGACAGGAAGAGCACATCACGGGGCATCTTTAGCATATGATCAACAATAGTTACTTAGTACAACAGGAAGCAGAGTTCTGTTGCACTCAATTCAACTAAGGCAGAGTACATGGTAGCTAGTTAGGCTGCTTGTGAGGCCATCTGCATGACGAAGAAACTTGTTGGTTTGTTTGGTCATCAGATGGATCCGACGGTGATACATTTTGATAACCAGAGTTGCATAAAACTATCGGTTAATCCAGTATTCCATGACAGGTCCAAGAATATTGACATCTGGTACCACCATCTCAGATATTGTGTTCAAAGGTGCATTATTTTGTTGCAGTACATTCCCACGGAGGATCAAGATGCAAATATCTTGATGAAGGCGCTTGCAAAGTGCAAATTTGAATACCACATAGGGAGGATCGGGGTAGCAGATAATCCTTTCTTGTTGAGAGGGAGTTTTGAAATTCAACAAGAAAATGCAACAAACACACTAATGTGGGATCATAGGTCACACATTGTTGGGTCCTAGCGATACATTACTATGCAACTAATTTATTAAATAAGTTGGAAAATTAATTGTAATATTATCTCATAACAACTTGTAATAGTTAACTAAGTGTGATATAATTAGTTAGCTCAATAATTTCGAGTTGAGGGTCTAAGGGTAGGCATGTAGGGTGATTCTATTATTAACAGGGTCCAATTGTAATTGTAGCACTAGTGTAGTGTGGATGGGATCAGCTAACTCACAATAATTTAGTTAAAATTAGTTTAACTAGTTCTAACTGTTTGATGAACTAGTGGAAGATCAGCTGAATTAAAATAGATTTAATTCACCAGTAGTGATCTACCAAGTAAATGATGATTCACTATTTATAGCTTTATGCATGGTAATTCTAGTGGAGACCTAGTTGAGACAAAGGTTCAAGGCAAGTAAACTATCATTTGTATTTTAGGAAAACTGCCCAGGTGAAATTATGAAACCATGGGAAGCCCATGATGAATTTCACAATAAAGGAAGGATGAATTTCCTATTTAATAGGGTTTTAATTATCTATGTATTGAATAAGCAGGGTAGGCTAAGCGTAAGCTAATAATTGGCTATGTGTTTGTCCAATTTTTCGTAGACTAGTGTGAAGCAATTTGTAGAGTGTATACGATTATGGTGATCATAAATAAATTGTATTATTTCATAATTCCTTGGTTTATTATACAATAAAGATAGAGGGGATTTGAGCAGTTTCCTTCCCCAGGAATATCTGGTGTTGTGTATTCATTTACTTCTTTCTCTTACTTTCATGTGATTGAGTGATCATGTTTTATATTCCATAAATATTGTAGAAGGATTCAATATCTTGCTTTAGTACATTGCATAATCGAATTGAGTCCATTGAGATAATTTCTACATGGTATTGGAGCCGTGTTAGAGATTTTCTACAACTACATCTCCTGGTCCAACATCCAATGTTGGACATCTTTCATTATGCTCAAAAATATGTGTTTACATCAAGTTACAGTGCTCAAAATGCTAAAAACATGTCTCCAATGGCTCCATAACAGTAAAACAAAATTTTTCCCTACACTGGTGAGATTCCTACTGGTTTGGTTGAAAATTTTCGAACACTTAATTTTCCTATGTCGGACTTGAACCGATAAATTAGCAACAAATGGCATGACCAAAACCGTCGGATTTGGGGTTTATTGGGCCGATCCCGCCAAATTTTTAAACTGCTCTTGTGACCAGGGTTGTTTTTCAGTTGGGTGTCGGAACCCACCATGGTTCAATTCAAAAATATCGCACCCATTTTCATAAACCAGCCCCGCATACACCCATGGTTGGCATGTTGACATGTGGTTCCACCGGTGGCATGGCTAATTGTGCCATGGCATACTCCACGTTCACATGTCGTGGCTCCAGATTATGTTAATTGCTCGTGTTTAACCTAAAAAAATGTGTAGTAATACATATTATACTCCGCCAATAAATAACCCAAAACTTTGGAACATCATTTTATCATATGGTTTTCTATGTTTTGGAACATATGGCTCGTGGATTAGTACATGAATTTTGACTTTGGGTTATTACGCATAATATATGGTTCAGGGTGGGGTTAACCCCCGACATCATTTTCCCACCACGTAGTGTTGTTAGGTGGACTAGTGTTTAGGGTTAACCCGGGTCCCGACCCCCATTACCACTCCCAATAAAATTTAAATATGCTCAGTGCACCATAGTAGTTAAGAACTAATCTAGGCAAGCCAGTGGAGGGCTTGGTTGGTGGGTAGTAGGTCATAGTTTTTAACCCTATGGAGGTAGCTCGACCTCAAAATTTTTTTTGTACAAATGAGTGGAGTCCACGTGGTAGCCACCAATTGGCCCACATGTATCTCCTTCATTGGTCCAGTACCACAACCAATGAGCCAATCAAAACAAACCAAATTCAAACCAGTAAAACAATGACACATGTGATCCATCTTTATGCCCAAAAAACACAATCAAATTCCCATGCAGCATACAGACTGTTGACATGGTGTACCTGCAACCCACATTCCAAAATTTTTATTTGTTTGCTAATTTGATTAGAACGCGATATGGGGAGCATTCGATATCGGTTGTGAGTGAAACAAATTGTGTTGGAATCAAGGTGACGATATATTTGCTTTGGCACTAGTTTTGAGCCAATCTGAGCACTTTGAATATTTTTAAACTGATCCACCGAATCAGAGTATCTTCATCATAATTAGATGCATCAAAAACAGGATTGCACAAGGTATAGTTGGATGAAGAGGAAATTTCGATAGTAAAATTTTCTTTGGTTGGACCATATTCCATATATAGTTATTTCAAATCAACATATTTTAGAGGAACCGAAAGGTCATTTGGTACACTTGGGCATTCTTCATCATATACATCAACATATTCGTCCTCATCAGAATGATCTTTTCCCAATACTTAAAATTGAATAGGATAATTGTTTGCATTTTATTGACAACCAATTTTCTTATATTGATTATCAACCAACAGTGAGGAATCACCATCTTCACACGAGAAATTTCAAGAAAGAGAAAGAAGATTGAAATGACCTTCACCTTGTTCCTCCTCTACCTGCGAAATGTGACTACCTTGCACCTGTTCATTTCTTGTATTTGGAAGAGATTGATTAGGAATATAGAGGGACAAGGGGTCATGAGAAAGAGATGGTAGAATATAATAGGTATCCAAATCATATTCATGATTTAAATTATGAGTAATCATATCACCTTAAGGAATGAAGAGATTAGTCTTCACCATAGGCTTCATGAACCATTCCTAGATTTCCTCCATGGGTTCTGAATCGTGAAAAGGGGAAGGAGGATGAGAAGAAGGATTAGGAAATTAATTTTTAGATTTCCCCAGTTTTTTATCATCACAAGGATTCCCTCTCATTAGAACTGAAAAAGGAAGTCAAGGAAAAAAAGGAATACTAGGTTCCTCTTCTAAAATTAGGAGTGTCTCATGATTACAAGAGTTGGGAAAGAAGAAACATCAGGTGGTTTGGATTAAACATACAAAGAGATAAGAACCAAATGCTTAAATGTTTTCTTGAAGAGATCCCAGTCCATGACTTCTTTAGGAAACTCATAACATAAGTGAAGGAATCTATTAGAAAAATCATCAATTGTGTCATTAGTTTCCATTATAAGTTGATTTATTATTTTATAAACATCTTGGTAATAATACCTATTAAAGGCTTGATGATTATCCTTAATTAAATGATGAAATCAATGGATAGAAGCAAATGGTAAGGAATGACACCATCAATTAACATGAACTTCAAGGGCGAGGAAGAAAGCGACACATGCAAAATATTCATCATCAATTTCGTAATATTCACAGAATTTGAGAAAATCAAAGATGTGATTAGTTATGGATGTTCCATATTCACTTTTAAAATTCAATTGAGACAAGTGATAAAGAGGCTCATCGAGGATTAAAATTTTACCAGGGGATATGTTATAAAAACACCCTAGGAGTACGATTTCAGGATAAGGCATTTAAGATAAGAGATTCAAAATAGACTCAACGAGCACATCTTGTCATCTGGCCATCCTTCTAGCACCATTTTGTTGACGGTGTTGGAAATATGTCAACCAAAGGGGTCTCCCTAATGTGAAGTCTCAATTATACCTCACATTATTTGGAGTAGGAGCACCATCTAGAGTATCGATTTGACTGCCATGTATCATTGTAGATTTTCCTTGGCTACAAAGTTCATCACAAGAGACTAATACACATGTATTTTCGAATCAGAAAATGAGCATGCATTATTAAATGTTTAACTGTGGAAAGTATCAAGTTCCTTCTACCGAAAGGGGAGAGATAAGTGGACCCTTCAGAGACAAGTAATAATACTAATATAGAAAAGTAACACAAGCATATACATGAATGGATCATTTATCAAACAACGAAATAGATCACAAGGAAGAAATTATTGTTAAAGAAAATACAACACACCTTCAGAAAGATAAGTACCAAATCCATTGAAATGAAAACAACATACATTGAAAACATTCAAAGTATAATCTTACAATATTCACGACACATGCATAAAAGCGTGTTGGCTCAACAAGCTTCTGAATTAAGTAAAATTTCCAAGATACATTAAGACAGTGAACAACAATGGCCCTAATTATGGAGCATTAGAGAAGTCACTCTCTCCAAAAAAAATATCTTCCTCTCTAATTCCGGGTAGGAGGAGCCAAGGTGAAAATTAATTTTCATGAACAATGAGGGTGTATATATAACAAATGGGGTGATTATTCACCTCCCTTGTGACTCTTGGACTATCATCGTGATTGTTTGACTTCTCTATGACCTTTTAACTCCCACACAACTTTGCAGATTACAAGGATGACTCTTGGACTTCACTTCACATTACATTTTCCAATATATAATTTACATAATCCATAAATGATGTGGCATATATGACTCATGACATGAGATGACATGTCACTGATGTCATGGAATTCATGATGACATGGAAATTTCAATTCACTCTTTGTTGCTGCTATCCTTGAGTCTTCCTAAGAGATAATGCATGTTCTTCTTCTTCGTCCTCCTCATGACTTGAGTTAAGGAGTCTTCAATGTTATCGTGATCTTCTGTCTTCTGTTGTAATATTTTGTTCCTTTTTCTTCTAGCCTGATGATCATCTGGTCTCTTCCATTCCATAGGTGTCTTTTAGCATGGTCTCCTTCCCCTTTCCTCCATCATCATCCTTTCATGGTATGATAAAGTACCTGCAAATGAAATCCATTCATGACAAGATGACATTAGTCCAAAAAATCCATAATCTAACATGGTCCATGAAATCACTTGTTATTGTTGGAACTGGTGACAGGTTGAGTGAATAACTCAGGGATTGCACAGTTTGAGAGGCCAAGGTTCAAGACTAAGGCTTCAGACTATGGAATGTGCAATTCAGGATGAATAGGGTCAAAGGATGGCACAGGTGAGGGTCTCAAGAGCTTAAGACTGGGGCTTGAGGTTTGAGGTTTCCCAATGCACAATTGTTGAAGGATAGACTCAAGGAACTATGCAGTTGAGGGAATCAGGAGGTCAATATTGAGGCTTGAGCCTTGATATTTCCCAATGCGCAATTTTGAGTGGCCAGGCTAGGTGACTACGCAATTGAGGGGCTCAAGAGCTCAAGGTTGAGGCTTTAGGTTTGAAATTTCCCAATGTGGAGTTTTGGCAAAAGAACAAGCTGGGGGATTGTGTAGTTGAGGAGTTTTAGGGATCAAGCTTAAGGATTGAGGTTTAAATTTTTCCAATGTGTTGTCTTGGAGGGAGAATAATATCATATATTGCGTATTTGCACAATTCAAGGAGTTATATTGGAGGCTTGATTTTTAACACTATGCAATGCATAGTTGAGGTTGGCTCAGAGACAATGATTACGTAGTTTTGGAGCTCTAGGGTCAAGGTTGGGCACTGTGACTATGCAGTGCACAGTTCCAAGAGTCAAGGTAAGGGATTGAGGGCTGAGACTGCATAATGTGTAGTTTAGGAGGGACAAGTGAGGTCAAGCTGCTAAGGGGTGGATTTAACGGATGAGGCTAAGTGTGGGATCAGTGAGACCAAAGTGAACAAGGACAAAAATTGAGCATAAACAAACACTTAGAAAATTTTACGACAAAACATTGATAACTTAGAATACATGAACAACATATATCCCTCAATGTGACCACCTTCTCAAAGTGCGACACTAAACGTACACTTTGTGGCAAAAGTGACAACACTTGTGTGACAATGAATAAAACTTTGGGAATGAGTGTAAAACATGTCTACATGACTAGAGGGACTCATCAACTCTAAGCCAAACCTCCACTTTACATGATAAGCAACACTTCCCATGCCAAAAGACGACATCTTCTATATGAAGATAAAAGTGTGAATGACACTTGTGATATGCAAACAACGATGAAAGTGGCACATGCCAAAGTGAAGATAACATGAAAAAGACACTAATTAAAGTGAAAGAAAGGAAAATTGACAGTAAAAAACATGAAAATGATACTTTTGAAAGTGCAGGTGTGCGAAAGCGACAATTTGAAAACTCACCGAAATAGAAGTACAAATGAAGCCAAAAGTGAGAAACTATCAATTACAATTCACACTGACTGTTGATATGAATTGAAAATTGCACGAACACTATCTTGGTGTATTGTGCTAGGCTTGTTCAATCTTGCGTGAAGTAATGTGCTCACGAATTCATTATAGTATGAAAATGTGTGAGCAGGTGACTTCAACACTAACAATACAATAAGGGAACTCAAAGAATTAACATAGAATCAACCGACCAAGAAGTGACTACAGAACAACCGATTACAAGATCCACAGTAGGCTCCAAAATTCAAGTATAAGTAAAATTTTGGAGGGTATTTTTTGCAGCAACAATAGGATGATTCAATAAGATATTTAATGATTACGTGAATGGATGGTTTAACTTGTGTTGTTGCAGTTAGTTTGAGAGGGAGTTGAGCCTTCTTGATGATTCCTTGATGAAGTTAAGGAGACATTGAACAAATATGCATTCATGACCTGTAATACTATGTTTACCATGTGTTTGATGAAATTTTCTCATGTGTTTTGCAACTTCTGAGCAAGATCTGGGGTTATTACTTATCATATAGAATTTTCATCACTTTAAACTTGATTCTAGAAAGTTTTAAGTTGTTCAGTATAGTGGCATATAGGCTAGCCCTGAAAATGTGGCATTTTTTCGTGGTCGCATGCATGGAACTGGAAAATTTCGGTTACAACCACATGGAGGGAGGCTTTTGCATGCAGATGGAGCCTTCCAGCCACACTCACAACAACTTATGCATGTGGCTGGGTTGTGAGCTCAGTTAAAAGAAGTTACAGCTCAAGGTCTAAGCACCAAGGGTTGTGGTTTGACACCTAGGTGATTTGATGTCCCTAAGAGGTTTCAATAAGTTTCCGGTTAGTGGACCCCACTCATATAACTGGAAATTGGATGTTGGGTCACATCATAGTAACTCTCAGCTCATGTTTACCTAGAGAGCTTGTAAAAGTGGCTAAATGTCAGATGGGGTGATTACACCCTTGTACCTATCCTAATGGTTAATTCCATAACTTGATGTCATGTACTTTCTCTGCATAAGAGGATACACACTACATGACCACTGCATGTGCGACCTAACTTAGCAAGGCTTACAAAACACCAAGGGAAAGGAACTTGCTTACGCTTAGAATTTTACAGTACCAAAAACTTTATGGGGTGTCAAGTACAACCGAGCATGCACCCTCTTTACAAGGAATACATTAAATCATTTCAAATGACACAGAAAACGCTTCATTAAATAATTTGAAATGGGTACAACAAGCATATCAAATTCTTCTAACTCATAATGTGACCATTACTCCATAATACTAATTATATGTTCAAAAAATTACAAATTCATTAAATAATTTAAAATGGGTACAACAAGCATGTCAAATTCTTCTAACTCATAATGTGATCATTACTCCATGATACTAATTATATGTTCAAAATATTACAAATTCATTACTGTGTTCATTTCCATCTCACTACTATTTACTTTACCTTTTCAACTAAAATTTTGAATAATATCAACTTACATAAATCCTTAATTCATATACATGTAATGTACAAACCCCACAATAATGGATTTACATGGACTTGTCTTGAAATTTTAAGACAACTTTGAAATGAAAACTCACATAATCTTCACAACCATTTTTACTTACTTTCTCATTTCACTTCTCCATAACAATTTTTAACATAAATATGAACTTTGAATAATATCAACTCTCATAAATCCTTAATTCATATACATTTAATATACAAACACTCCTGCTTTCCCCACCAACAAAAATGAATCTACATCCACTTGTCTTTCAAATGAAAACTCACATAAATTTCACAACAAACCATTTTTACTTGCTTTCTCATTTCACTTATCCGTATCAATTTTTAACATAAACATTTAATTTTAATACTTTCCCACTTGTAAAATCATTGAAAACATATGTCTCCGTGACTAAATAAATCAAGAAAATTATCTTTCTCGAAATCAAGAAACTTATGTGAGTAGGTACGAGGTAGCACAATAGAAAAGTTTTTATGTATCGAATCAGCCAAGAATTGTGTGATAGATCCCACTAATGCGAGTAACTAGCTAGAGATCCATGTTTAACCAGGAGAATTTTAGAATAAATTTTGATGATATCCAAAATAAACTATAAAAAGATTTTATGAGTCCATTCTGAGATAAAATTGTTCCAAATAATGTAAAGAACTTGAGAACCCTACCACAAGAAAATACTGGTGACAACGACTGGCAATTAGGCAGATAATTATTGAACTGATCCAACCTTCTCTTAAACTTTGAAAAATAATTAAACTGATAAGAATTCTGTTTATTAAACTGATAAAAATTATGTTTATTAATTCTGTTGAAAAATAATTAAACTGACAAATCTCTGCTAATTTATACAAAACTGATCAATTTCACCATATCATCCTCTTCCCAGATCTAGTAAGGATTCAATACATGAAACATACTAAATTGTGCATGTTATTGGCAAAACCCTCAGTCGTTATAAATCTTGACGGATACAGTTTAGCAGAATATAAAGTTGAATGGCATCTATTTCGAAATGACGATTTCTTGCCTATAAAGGCTATAATATGGAATTACAATAGACAACCAATCAATAGGAAAATTTTCTCTAAAACTGAAGAAAAGTAGGCCAAATTCACAAATTAAATGTAACAAGAAAATTATCAAAACCCTTACTTTTTTTTTCAGAAAGTGAAAAAACCGCCATTATATTAATAAGATAACCAGTACATTGACCACATTTGTCTCAGCCGCGAGAGAACAGCATGTAGAATACAGTATATAATGCCATTGAAATGCTCATATAAAAATAACGAGCAGAAAAATAAGAAGGCATCCACATAACAGGGATTCGATCCCTCCCTTACAGAATCATAACCAGATAGATAGGGAAAATAACAGAGAAGAAAAGATTGAGATGAAAGGGTTCATCTCGGATCTTTACTCGAAACTAAGAGGCTGTAAGGATGAAGACAAGCATAGAAATGGGAGATAGGTATCAAAACCCTTACCTATTAAGCGTAGGTATCAAGTATAGGAGGGCTTTCAAACTCCAATAGCATTTTGCAGTTTCCAAGACAATAAATTTGTTAACTGCAAATAGATGCAATTATGTGTCTACTAACAATATCTTCAAGATATTGCTCGATTTGCAGGGAGGAAAAAAAGATGCAATTCCAAATGCGCTAAATTTATGAATTGTAAGCAATTACAATCATGTGGCTATAAACAACATCTCCGAGGTATTGGTTAATTCTTGGGAGGAAAGAAATGAAAATCAACTGGTTTGAAACTAACAAATACACGTTGAATTTTAGGGCAGGTGGACTGCCATTTGGAACCTACCGAGGAAAAATCAACTAGCCGATGCTTACATGAATTAATGTTCCTAGTACCTATAATCCCGTCTCACCAACGAGTCAAACAAACATAAATACCCAGAATTTCTATGCTTAATTTGAATTTTTAGATTTTGAAGGACTTTGTGGAGAATTGCTTTAAGAGGATTTTTCTAGTTCAATATGGTAGAGAAGTTGTAATGTAATATTTAATGAGTTGTTTTTAGTGTGATTTTTTGGAAGTTTTCTGCTGGATTTTTCTAGTCTAATTTCTCTAAAATCTGGCAGGAATTTATTGAAATCACAAGCTTGATGGGTAATCCCTGAACAATCAAAGTGCCTTAGGGGTTTTTCACGGTGTTGAATCAATATATACAGTCAAAAAATCAATTTAAATAACAGAAATCAAGATTTCACCTCAAAATTTTCTGCCAGATTGAGAAAGTCCAAAAAGTCACATCTTCAATGTTTAACATTTTGATTAAGTTAGATTACATACAAATAAATTAATTAATTAAAATAAATTATATAAAAATATTATTGTAATGTAATGTAAACATTTTAACCCAATCAAAACAAAAATAAAATTATCCCTATAAAAATTAAATTAAATTAAAAATAAAAATGATCTATAGTATTGAGAATCCATGGTATTGACCTATGGTATTTATATGGAATATAGATTAAACTATCCTAAATCCATCTTAATTCATTGTTAATTTAATATCATTTCACTTTAACTATGTCTAATTTTTTTTTTATTGAAATTGTAAATTTTAAATATGAGGGTAAATTTTACAATTCTAGTTGTACTTATGAATGCACTTGTAAACACAATTTGAAGACATTGTGGAGGATTTTGCTTGGACAACGAATTTCTCCTCAGAATATGGCGATTTATTTCAAGAGTAATTTTCTTGGACTACCAATTTCTGGTCAGAATCGTGATTTTCTTTTCAAGAAATTTGATCATCATAGTGTTTGAATCATTTTTTTGGTGGCGGAAATGGATTCAACACTATTAAGAACCCCTCAACACCCAAAATTCTAAAAGTTCACAACTATAGCTTATATTTCCAAAAATTTATTTTCTATTATTTTATGGGAGAAAACATCAACTCCTTAGACTAATCACAATTTAAATAGGAAAAAAATCAAAATTTTACTTCAAAAAATTACAGTAATTAAACAATCATGTTAACTCTTATTGCCAAAATTCTGTAACGGAAGATTCATATGGAAAAGCATGTAGCAAAACATTCATTTCACAAAAAGCACAAATATCATAAGTATAGGATAAAAACCAAGTAGCAATGTTTTAATTTATCAATGTTGAAGTCCATGTGAATTAGTGTAGCAATATAAATTAAATGGTTGATACATATTAATAGAGATCAATCTATGGTAATATCAAAACATTTACTCATGATACATTTCACCTTGCCAAAGTTTAAAAAAAATAAAATTAACTAATATATAACAGAGAGAGAGAGAGAGAGAGAGAGAGAGAGAGAGAGTGGGTAATTACATATGGCACAATTTTCTTGAATAAAAATGATGAGTCAACCTGAATTAGCAGATAGTACCCAATAATGGTTGTCCCTGGTGTTGGTTTGATAATTGAGTTATAATAGGTTTTCCCACTGTTTATATATATATATATATATATATAATTTCCAAATTTCTTAACCATGGATATTCACACACACTTTACCAAAGATATTCTTAATTTGTAATCATTATTTTATCATGGACCAATATCATCTTTTATAAAAATCATATTTCTAAAAAAAAAATAACTTTTATACACACACTCACACACACACACACATATATATATATATTTTATTTTATTTTATTTTATAAGATATAAGTGGATAAAATCCCACCCCCATCTCCTCCTTAAAATAATCAATTTTTTTTCCTCTAAGGGTTTTTGAAGTTTTCTAAGTTTTTTGTAGCAAGATGGTGACAATTTCCAGGGTCTTGTGCCTACATCCCCACAACTAGCTCCAAACTAGCTCCAAACATTGAGGCTTTCAAAAATCTCATAGACAATGGGCCGAAATCTGCGAAGGTGAATACGACCCACTTTGTCAAGAAGTTAGAGGAAATTCCTAATGTGAAGGTATACAACCTTTGTCTGATATCTTGTGCTCTACAACTTGCAGAGCACGACCTGGTTGGTTAGTTCATGTGGATATAGGATTCCCCATGTTTTGGAAGTTTTTGGGTGGAGAAAAACTAGAATATAATGATCAATGGTGTTGTCTCATTTTAATTTTATGGGAAAGTTTTTTTACCTTCTTCAAAAATAAGGCAAATTGGGACTTGATTTTCCGAAGTGGGTCATATTTTATGGGTGCTTAAGGGTTATATATGGATCACCGGAGTCCATAGTTTAAGAGGGAAAGTGATGTTGTATCTACAATTCCTATTTGGGTAACACTCTCCTTCCTTCCTCCACATGTTTAGAATGGCACGACCTTTAGAAGCATTGGAAATGCCTTGGGAAAATATATTGATTGAGTTGAGCCACATGAGGGTTTATTTTCCTATGCACATAATTGTGTCGAAGTGGATCTAGATAAGGGAATTTCAATGGCTATATATATGCACTTGTATAGATGTTCTTACATAAAAGAGGTGGACTATGACCAACTTCCATTTAAATGAAAATTGTGCCATGAACACTGCCATTTTCTAGAAGCTACAAAATATCACAAGAGGAGAAACAGAAACAAGTCGTGGAGGGGGGACAATGGAAGCAAGCCAAAGAATAAGTTCCCCATCAAAGAAAACAAAAAAAAATATATAGAAAACTTGGTCAGAATGAAAACAAAGGGAAAGGACCAACTTCCCCCCAAAAATTTGACCCAATAAATGCAGAAGGGACTAGTAAGATAACTAGGAAGAAAGAGAGAAACAACAATTGTGAGGAGTTGAATACGGTGAATGACAAAAGGGAAATCATGAAGAACCCCAAATTGGCAACAAATCCAATAGTGGATTGGATTAATGAGAACATAATTCCCCTGGAGGATGACCTAGTCCCTACACAATCTAAGAAAGAGTCTTTCCTGGATGATTATGAGATCCTCTCTTCTAGAAATGTTAAGTCAGGTCCTATATTTTCTAGCTTTTCTAATGATAAATTATAGGAAGGGAAGGAAAAATATTGGGTTAGGATCCATAGGAAGGATGGAAGGAAGTCTAACCAAGAGACCTAAATAGAGAAAGTATAGAAAGAAAATTATTTGGGAACCCAAATGATTTTGGACCCAAAACTCAAAGTGTATAGTAATACCAATAAAGGAGGAAACTCAACCCCTTCACAAGGGGATATCGAGTCATAGTAGTAGTAAATAATGAAGAGTATATCGTGGAACTGAAATGGATTAGAGTAAAAAAAAAAAAAAAAGATGTGAAATCCTTAATAAATAAGGAAAAAAACCTTAGTCCTCCTGCTTCATGAGACTAAAATGGGAGATCAAGAGATCATTCAAAAGTAACATAATTTAGGGCATGGTAGCGGTATCCTCTAGGTTAGCTATTACGGGGCTCTAGTGGATTTTTCACATTATGTGCTCAATCTTTGCTCAAAGTACTAGTACAATAATCATCCACTCATTGGATAGCAACAAAGTTCCTAGATATCCCTTCAAATTGGGTATTCTCTATTGTTAAGCTATACATGTAAATCCATTTCCGAGAAAAATATGAGTGTTGGACTTATTTATTGGAGCTTGGTGATTCCCCATTTGGTTCATTATATATTTTTGGAGGGAATTTTAACACTACTCTGCATGAATGGAACAAGAAAGGTGGATCTTTAGTGAGAGACCAATTTCATGAAACTATGAAAGACTTCATTCAAAGCATAAACTTTTTGGATGTTAAATCAACCTCCAACAAGTTAACTTATACTAATAAAATATTTTGTTTGGGCCATATAGCTACTAGACTAGACTGCTTTCTAATTGTTGATTCCTTTCTAACAAAAAATATCATGGTATCCTCACGCGTTCTCCCTTGGAACAATTCTGATCACCACCCTATTGAACTGACAATTTCATAAGATGAGAATGATGTCCTTATTCTATTTTTATATAATCCAATTTGGCATCAAAAAAAGGTTTTACTGACCTAGAAAAACAAGTTTGGAGATTATAGGTCCCAAGCAGTCTGATTTCAATTTGGGAGAAGAAGATAAAGCACCTCAAGGAAGCCTTCAAGCAATGGACCCGTAAGTAGAGGATGGACAAAAAATCAGCTATACAAGCACATCAAATGAGAATGGAGTACCTTTAGTGCAAAATAGAGGAAGGCCATATTACTTAGGAGATGTTAATTTAGGAAAAGGAAGAATTTGGAGCCTTTCATAAGGCTTTCACACAAGAGGAAGAAGAATGGAGAATAAAGTCCATAATTCTATGAGTCTAGGTGGGATATATGAATTCGAATTTATTTTATAATCAAACAAGGAATAAGATATAAAAAAATAACAAAGTAATTAGTGATAAGAGGTAATAAAATTTTGGGCTTTCGGGAAATGAAAGAGGAGGAAGTTTTCCACCACGCTGAGCTATATAATATTTCTAGTCCTATCAATGTTATGGAAAAAAAATATATTCTAAAAATGTCCCTGGAATTATTTCTCATGTCAATTTAATGCTTGTGAATGAAATATTATAGGAAGAAATCCAAAAGTTGGTGTTCTTAGTTAATCCAGGTAAAGATCCTAGACTGGATGGTTTTTCCTCTCACTTTTATCATCAATTTTGGGAGGTATTTTTGTAAATTGATTGACTAGCCATTTAAACACAATTTCATGGGTGGAGGAATCAATACTTATTTCCTAGCATTGGTTCCAAAGGAAACAAATCCATCTTAATTTTATAGGTTTATACCAATCTCATTATGTAATATCTCTTATAAAGACATTTCAAATATTTTGGTCTCAAGATTTAAATTTCTTCTCCCAAAAATAATTTCTAGGTGGATTTGTGCATAAAAGACAAATATTCGATAATGTTATCCTAGTCCAGGAAGCAATTCATTCTATTCAAGAAAGATAATACCAAGGAATAATCGTCAAGCTTGATATCACTATTTCCCTTGATATGGTTAGACATGATTATTTATTTAAGGTTGTGTCAACTTCTTTTTATGAAAGGCTTATACATTGGGTTTCCATTTGCATTAAATAACCTTAGATATTCCAATAATAAATGGAAGAACATACTGATTCTTTCGTGCTTCTCGTGGCCTCTATCAAGGCTTCCTTTTGTCCCCCTTTTTATATATCATAATGGTTGACTCTCTTAGTAGAAGGTTGGATTTTGCAAGAAGTCATGAGCATATGTATGGTATCAATTCTGTTCATGCAATAAATAATATAAATCACTCTCAATTTTCTCATGATACCATCCTTTTAGGAGTGGCTTCTGCAATAATTGCACAAAAATTTAATTTGGTCCTTGAAATTTTTTTGGATGCCTCTAGAGGTCCAATAAACTTAGAAAAATCATAGATTTTTTTCTAGAATGCCTCCTCTCACAAGAAATAACAAATAGAAAGTATTATGGGCTTCCACCATGTGGAATATTTGAAAGAATTTAAATATTAGGGATTCTTATTTGTTTGAAATCACATTTATTGCAAGCATGGGGCGATGCCATCACTAAATTTAAAATGAAATTTTATTCCTAGGGAGCATATTGGATCAAGTTAGATGGACTCATTGTTTTGATCAAATAAATTCTTTTGGCTCTCACTTTGTACAAATTCACTTCCCTTCTTTCCCCACAAAGTTTTATCTCTATGATGGCTAAGGAAATCCACAATTTTCTTTGGGAAGGGGGACGTTCTAGAATTTAAAAAAATCATTTGATCAAATGGGAAACATTCAAGTATCTAAAAACCCATCCAGGCCTTGGAATTAGAGACCCTATGCTTATGAAAAAAGAAATAGGAGAAAATTTAATATGGATTTTTATCACTCAGGAAGAATATTAGTGAAAGGAAGTCATTAACGAAAACTATCTTTGGACATAACAAGTCGATGCTTAGAGTCAATTCAAAACCCCAAAGGAGGCTTGATGGTTTGGAAACTACTCCAAAAACCCCTATGATAAGCTCAAATGTCCTTTGGAAACCTGGAAATGGAAGAGATATTAATTTATGGAGGGACAAAATAATGGATATGCATCCTTTGGAATGAAATTATGACATGCTACCTCTAAGGGAATTCTTCTGTGCATAAAGAAAAAAAACACTAGTATACATTTTAGATTAGGACAATGAAGGAAATTTTATAGGATGGAATCTCAGAGGAGTCCCTCTGAACGTGCAACATTTGTCTTACAAACTTCTAAATAGTCTAGTTTGCTGTGCTTCATGGTGGCTGGAGGAAGTGGCTCAACTTGGATGGAATTAGATTTCATACTCAATGAAGGAAGGTTATGCATCCTTTCTCTTCCATAAATGACCCCCCTAATCAAGTATTTAAACAAATATATGGAGAGCCAGTGCCAATCCAAATGTAAATTTTTTTTCTAGCTCCTTGTGCATAAAAAAAAAATGACTACTGAGAATTTCAGAAAGAGGGGTGTTCAAGGTCCTTTGAGGTATCCAATTTCCCAACAACAAGAGAAAATTGTCTAACATATTTTTTTGGAGTGTACATACACAAAAGTTGTTTGGTTGGATATGTTTTCTACACTTTAAAGTGATTTAAAATGGCCAACTTTCCTTCGGGAGTATTTTACATTATGGTAAACAAATTATGATGGGAGTGTCTCTCAGAAATCATTTTTTTTTAAATTATTGAGAAGCACTTTCTAAATTTATTTGTTGGAAGGTATGGATAACTAAAACAATGTAGCATTTAATAATTAAGAAAATTTTCCACACTTTAAAGCAATGAAATATACTATTATGTGTTTTAATTTTGGGGCTTTAAAGTTTTCTGATGAAACCTCTCAGTAGGGATTAGACAGAATTAAAATGAAATGGTGTTAAAAAATTGCTAATTTGGACAAACCACCTCTAGCTACGGAATATAATAACGAAAGTTATCATGCAGTTTAGAAGCTAATATTGAGAGAAGAAGAATTATGATCTTGGAAGTGGCAGCGACAAGGACTAACCCTCAATTTCGATGGGACTTCAGAAAGGAATCCAAGGGTTGAAGGAGGGGGATGGGTGCTCTATGATCTCGAGGAAATTAAAGCTGCAAATTATTCATGGGGTTTATGATGCACGTAAACAACCAAGATAAAGCTTATGCACTCTGCTAGGGGATTAAATTAGCTTACAAATATTACGTAACTTATCTCACTACTTTGGAAGACTCTCTCCTTCTTATTCAATATTTGGTGAAGAGCTCCTATTCAAGGGACAAAAAATTAGAAATTCTTATGAAAAGAATTAGGAAAATGAAAAAAGGGTACTTGGTTCTCTTCAATAGCATATTTCCATGTTTTCCATGTTCTCAATAAAGATGTGGACTTATGTGTTAATGAAGGGTGTAGATTAATATTGGGATTTTTAAAAATCAATGTCCAAATCATACCCTCTCCTATTCCTCAAAGTTAAACAAATTGGTATTGCAAAGTTATAAAGGATTTCAATGTTAATAGGTTATAGTATGACATGAAGAGGTTGCTCACATGTGCAGTTGAGGGAGAATGTCCTCTAGGACTACGCAATGCAGATTTCCAAGAGGAAGAGGATGCTTCACTATGACTTAAGACTCATAGTGTGTAGTTACTAGAGGAATAAAGGTTAGTAAGTTTCAAAGACAATGAAAGCTCCGAAAATGAATAAGTGGGGGATCAATGAAAGAAGGGAGAAGAAGATATGAAAATAAGTCCTAAAATAGTGGTCTCACACTTGTATAACATCAACACAAGCTAGGAGAGTGCAAAGTACTCAAAATGCACATGAATACCTTGAAAAAACAGCAATGTGACACTTATTTCTAAGTGTGATAGTTGAAATTTAGCTTTGTGACATTTAGAATAGAAGTTACAACAAAAGTGTTGACTACAACCAGAAAGTGTGCTAACCTATGGGAGAGTTTCTAATGCATATTATTATAATATATAGGATCATTTAATGCAAACAAGTGCTTCAACACTTCCTCTAGTGGTGCTCTAAAGTGAAACACACGCAGGAGTGAAAACAATCAAAAGTGACATTTGCGACAATAAGAAGAAGTGAAAATGACACTTTAAAAAGCTAAAGAAAATGAAAATGACACATGCGAAAGCTAAAGAAAGAAAAAGAGACACTTGTGAAAGTGAAAGAAAGAAAAAATGTAAATCCTAAAAGTGAAAATGACACTCGTGAAAGCTAAAGCATGCAAAAGTGATAGTTGAGAAAACTTACTAGGATGATGATACACTTGCAACCAAAAATGAGAGAGATTGTCAACTGGGATTGTGCACTGGCTATCTATAGGGATTGCGTAATGCACTATCCTTCTCAGCTGCGCAATTATTTTCATCACAGATTCTGCAATATCTGAGAGCTACACAATATATGTTATTAAATACTGCGTAATCATTATTAATAGGGACTGCACATGCATTATTTGTAGATATTGTGCAAGCATTATTCTTAAGAACCACGCAATGGTTTTCTTCAAGAGTAAACATTGGCTATTGATCTTTCTAGGAGGAGGAGTGCTTGAGTATGCATCAAAAGGATAAGAATTTGTAAGAAAGTGGCTTTGACACTTAAATTCTCAATGGAAAACTTGATCACCTAGAAATACATCAGTCAATTATGAAGTGGTTGTGAACATATTTAAACGAAAGATCATAATATCACAAGAAGTCTCCAAAAATTAAGTGTAGGAAAATTTTTGGAGGGTGTTTGTCATAGTGACAGAAACAAAAGAAATCCAACTTCTTTGTTTAGGTCTACCTTTGAACATGAAGTCTCAATCTTTCAAGAAGTATTTATTTTCCATGCATATTGCCCTGCAATTTTCACCTATATTGGTTAAATATATAGTCCCTCCTTTTCCTTTCTCAAGTTAAAACACGTTTACAAGACTAGTCATACCTGAACTGTTTCGATGGGTCAGAAGGATAACACATATACCAAGCTTTTGATGTTAAAATTTAAGCACATTTCTTGTTGTTTCTCCACTTCTAGCGAGCCTATTCAGTACCCTGGGGGAGTCATCTCAAGGAATCACAAGTATTGCATCACTACTAGTAGGCTTGTTTAATACCTCGATGAAGTTGCTTGCTTCACCTCTCTATGCAGGAACCCTTTCTCTTCTTCACCCTTTTTTTTTTTTTTTCAATATGATTTAGAACATACTATACTTTATTGCATTGGGGTGGAAGAGGGATCTTATCTTATTTAAAGAGAAATAAAGGTTGTTCCTTTTTTAAGGGATTTGAATTATATCTAAAATTGATATACTCGTTTTAAGTTTTCTCCTTTCCCTTCTATAATCAATTGATTCAAGAGGTAAAAACACTAATTAATTATAAGGTCCAATTCAGGAATGAAGATCCTAAAATAGATACAGGATTTGTAGTTTCACCAAAGTCTTTCCATCCAGAACAAATCGTATTTTCCATCCAGTCATCATTGACTTTTAAAAGATATGTAGACCTAAAAAAAGAAAAGGATAATTGATTAGCCAAGAATTTTTTCGTCATCACAATCGCCCTTTAAAATCTTCCCCACATTGTATTTCAATCCAAATAAGAGATTTTTTCATGCAAAGTCTTACTAAAAAAAATACAAGGAAAAGACATCATTAAACACAAAGTACGTGAAGCCCTTGAAATCATTAAACAGCCCCGCAACCTTAATAGAGATGGAGGCTTAGAGATTAATAGAAATTTGACCCATAGCCTTTCCCGCAAATAAGCTTACCTGCCCTGGTGTTGTATGGCATCACCTTACCCTTCTGCCCTCTTTTCAACGTCCCTTCCGTGTTTTGCTGTTGTTTCCATCTCTTATATTCTAACCCTCGTACCTTTACCTTCTACCTACTTTTTTCCCCTTTAGGCTTTCTTTTCCTCTTTTAATAAAAATCTCTCCTGGACCTACCTTTCCCCTCCCTCTTTTTCTTTTTTTCCCTTATTATTTAAACCCTGTAGTTAAGCCTCCTACATTTTAAAAACCCTTTAATACTATTAAAATTAAACCCCTCTAATACTACTAATTAAATAAACCCCCTCTATTTTATTACCCTCGTAATTATATTTATTAAAATATACCCCTTTTACTTGCCCTTTGTTTTAGTATACAACCTTGCCTTTTTAAAACAAACCTCCCCCTTTTAACATTAATAAAGTAAAAAAATAAAAAAATAAAATAAAATAAAATAATTTTTTTATTTAATTACTTTAATAAAATAGTGGTAATTAGACACTTCCCCTCTATTGCTACTTATATTTATTACCCTTGTTAATATATTTATTAAATATACCCTATTAGTTACCCTTAGTTTTAGTAGACAACCTTCGCAATTTAAACAAACCTCCCCTCCTTTTAGCATTAATAAAGTAAAAAAAAAAATAATATAATTACTTTAATTAAATAGTGTGAATTAGCCCCTTAAAAATCAATAATTATAATCTATTACCCTATTATATTATATATTATCAAAAAGCATACATGTCTAATTTTATATTAATAACTCAAATAAACCATAATTGAAAAAATTTAAATATCATTACTTGAAAAAGAAATAATTATAAATTAAAATATAAATTATTAGTAATAAAAAATCTCTCAACCCCTATTATAATATATATTAGAATTAACCTAAAATTCTAAAGATTAACATACAATTCTTGTTTTAACTTTAATAAAACTTAATTAAAAAAATTTAGTGTAAGAAATATAAATAAAATAGGGAATATTGCATTAATTTATTTACAATTATTGAGAGCTGGTTGGCCATTTCATTTTTCTTTCTCTCCACTATTTATTAACCCTGATCTTCTCTCTTCCTAGCATGTTGTCCTGATGATGAGTCTTGATGTAGACTCGAAACGTAAACAAAAAATGACTACTATGGATATTCCGAGTTTTACATCTGAAAAACTACACCATAGAAACCTCCAATCTAGCAAGGAAAAGACATGACAAAACAACAAAACAAAAGAGCATAACAAAATGTAAGAGTAAAATTAAAGTAAAACAATATAGAAAGTAGGAAAACAAACAAATGTAAAGAATAGATGAGGAACGGGGGAATGCAGGCCATGCGATGTAACTAGAAAAGTAAAGATACAACTAGACCTATTCCTAACCTAATGGGCTAGAAGGTCAAGAATAAGTGAAGTGAAATTTCCAATGTACTCAGTGAAGTTGCTCCCAACCTACAAGTAGAGATATACAAGAAATTAAGAAGCAATGTTCAAAAATAAAAATATGATCGTGAATACTTTTCACAAGAGATAAAATTTCTTTCCTAAAAGCATAAATATGTGCCCAAAAACTAACTTTAACCACTATGTAGCCTTACATTTTTATCCAGAACAACAATAATGCAAACCTCAAAAGCTTCTTGTGAATGTACCCTTTTCTATATTCTCATTCTTAGCAAACATCATGAAAGATTGAAACTTATTATTAGCAACAGATCTTGCTAAGTAATATATTTCCAACCAGTCATAGGTTCGATCATTGAATTCAAAACAATCCTTTTGATATATTTAAAATTCTTGGGAAAATGAACTTTCAATTAACTCAATCGAATTATAAAGAGAATCTTGTGAAGGAAAATTGATCTGATCTTGTTTAGGAGCCTTGTCAAGATTGTGAGAACTTGACATAACCATTAACAAAGGTTGAAGTACCTCGACTATCTGAAAAGTGAAATGATGAAGAATTATAATTTATGGCCTTAATGGGATCAACAAATGTAAAAATTGTATTATCAAATAAAAGAGTGATAACATGGTTAATTGAAAGGTAGGTGTTAAGGCCAGTGTTATGATTATATGTGGTGGTTAAGGCATAAGATTCTTCGTTATTCAAAAATAGAGATAGGTCGATTTGAGCAGATATACAAATGATTTGAACAATAGAACCATTTTCCCACATGTTGAATACAAAAAATAACTACCTGCTATCCGATCATAAGAATTAAAAATGAATGTTAGTATAGTGAATATGAGAAATCAACCAGGAAACAACGGAAAAAAATGTGTTGAATTAGATTCAACTTTTATATCAGCTTGGGAAATTAATCCATCAATATGAGTAATCTTATTCACCAAATAACTCAAGAATTCACTAACATTAAAAAGGATAGCTTGTGCCACAAGGAAAATGATTAGCATTAAAATATTCACAATAAATATGAGGAGTCGATTATTCTTGGAAGTATTTGACAAGTGTGAATCCTTTTGCTAATGAGAATATTTGCCATGAGAATCAGGATGATCAACTTCATAGCTTAGCGTATCCACAAAATATGCACATTCCAATCATGAGTTTAGTGCAAGAGGTTTACATGAATATGAATTAACTAAAACATGATCTTCTATCTAAACAGAAAACCAATCTTGAAAATTAGAAAAAGTATCTTGAAAAATACCAAGGTCTATCAAGAATGAGTTTGCATCTAGTGAACCAATATAAAGAAAAGTAATTCATGAGAAATTCATATCTAACCTAGTGCGATAACCTCATCAACATTGCGAGAACATGACCTAACCATCATCAAAAGTTGAATTTCCTCGACTCCATGACAACTCCTAGAACTTTGGAAAGTTGAAAAACCACATTTTGAGAGTGGAGTCAGATCGTGAATTGCATGTTGACCCACTACCCATTATTTCAACAAGGTCACTATTATCTAGATGGAAACTATCTACATCACTGTTTTGATTAAAGTTTTCAACCTCAATAAACATATTACTAAAACCATAAGATTCTTCTAATTGCATAAATATTGGAGCAATCCCATGAACAATATGAACCAAGGAATTATCCTCGTGCAAGACTAGAGATTGTAGGGAATGAAATGAATGCTCTCTTATTTGTCGTGGATGACCTCACTACTTTGTGTGAATTTAAAATTTTTCTTATTTGATTGTGAATTCGAAGAACATTGCATGTTTCCATCTCAATTTAATTAATTACAAGAAGTAGGGCACGAGGAATAGTGAGTTGAAGAAGAAGTTTATATAATAAAATATTATAGAGAAATCAAAATATTAGCCGATATATCTAGGAATTCATCAACATGTACATTAACAAGATCATTCTTATCAAGATTATGGTTGCCCAAGGCTTTACACTGATTAAACATATTGATTTCATTTGACCAACTGTCGAGATAACAAGGTTATAATCAACCAAGAATGAAGGAACACCATCCTGGCATAGGGGACTTTGAAATATGGAAGAGATATCAAAACTGTATTCTCCTTTTTGCTTCTATATGTCTGAAATGCAACCACCTTGTACTTGATCACCATTTGGACCAAAAAATTAAAACTAAAAAGTGTCTAAAGAACTAGCTGGTGGAGAAAATTAATCAAGCAGATGATAATAAAAAGGGTCGTGACATGTAGATGATAGAGGATGACAAGTGTCCCTTGAAGAAACAATACTTTTAATGATGTTAGATTCAATATTTCAGTTATGTACATTGATGTGATCAAGGGGAATCAAAGGACCAATCTTCACATAAGGTTGCTTGTATTGATTAATACATTCCAAGTTTTCTTGTATAGAATGTTGACCTTGAAGATAAAATGTTAGTGGGATAAATGGATCAATAATTTGATTTCAGATTTCCCAACTTTAACGATAACAATAGTGACTACCTTGTTTGGCAATGAAAAGGGAGGAGGAAAAGGGATAATAGTGGAGGTAGATTCATCCTCTACAATTTGAGGTGTCTCACAATCGAAATAATTTAGGAGATCCAAATCAACCAAGAATTCATGTTCACAATGTTTCAAAGAGATTTGATCCAAATATTGAAACTTTTCCTTGAAGAAATTCCAATCCACATCTTCTTCAGGAAACTCATAACTGAGGTGAAGAAATCTACTTGAAAAATCATCTATTGATTCATCAGAATTTGTCCTAAGTTGAATAATCCTTGTACAAGCATCTTAGTAATCATACCTATTAAAGGATTGATGAAGCTCCTTGAAAATTTGTTCAAATCAATGAATGGAAGCAGTTGGTGAGGTATGACACCATAGCTTACCTCGACCTTAAAGTGTGAGGGTAAATGATTTACAAACATCTTCAACAATCACTTCATTAAGATCACAAAACTTAAGAAATTGAGATGTATGACCAGTTATGGATATTCCACCCTTGCCCCCAAACTTTAATTGCGACAAGTTGAAACCATAAAAATTCACACATATGAACACAGTGTTTTAACAGGAAAGCCTGAAGCTAAAAACCCCAACTATCTTTATATAATATATGTCATAGAGATCATGTAACAATCCTCATACAAAGCTGATCATATCAAGCTCTCAGTACAATACAATCGCTACACACTAATCAGGCCCGATCTAGCAAATCCATGCACCAATCTCTGTCACCTGCTAGCCTGCCTCTACTGCGCAATCCATGCTAAATATTGGCTTTGAATGAACTCGAATTTGTCCAGCCTTGCTCACGCAATCCTCATTGGCATCTCCAATCACTGTGTGTTGCAAATCATGCAACACTATAGTCACAAGTGATAGTCAACCTGCTCTTTCACCTACCTCTCCACTGGTCTCCACTGAAATTGTCCATGCACTGTAGTTAACTGATGTATTCTTCAGTTGATTAATGATTTAATATTTAGTGAATTAATTAATAATTAATTCACACCACTCTCACTAGTGTATCAATCAATTAGACTAGATACAACTAGCTCAACTGTGTCTAATTGAGTTAAACTAAACACAACTCCACCAACTACCTCAATAACTCCACCAAACTCTATCACAAGAGTTATAACTGAAGTCTCCATGCAATAGCTCCACTTAACCCTCAGGAATAGCGTAATTCATTTTTTCAGCTCCTGTGCCACATCTATGCACTTAACTGAAGTGCTCCAAGAGAATAAGATAATGTTTAGAGTCCAAATATTATTAAGAGGTAATAATATTTGACATATCTATGTTTAGACTGGAAATCTAAAAATAGATTCCGCCAAATATGTCTAAAAATAGAAGTCCATCTATTTTTCCAACTTGACCAACCATCCACAAATATCATCCTGCAACTCATAGAATATGATCGACATGTCTAAAAATAGACTTGTGCCAAAAATAGCCTGCGGGCCCACTTAGTGAAGGCAACTCTTTTCAATAAGCTCATCATCTTGTTGCAATCTCAACACTCCCTCTCAACAAGATAGGGATTATCTGCCACCCCAATCCTTCCTCTATCGTATTCAAATTTTCCCCTGGTGAGCACCTTCCTCAAGATATTAGCATCCTGATCCTCCGTAGGAATGTAAGAAGGTAACATGATCTTCTGCTGCACACAATCTCTGATATGATGATACCGGTCCATGAAGCCATGCAGCTTCAACTCATCCTCCTGTCTGTACCACAATACATATCTTAATGTGCCTCTGAGATATCTCAATACATGCTTCTCCGCCTTCCAAAAGAGCTTAGTAGGCTTAACCATAGCTTGTGAAAGCTGGTTAACAACATAGCATATGTCAGGTTGTGTATTGACTAGATACATGAGTGAACCAACCAACTTTTGGTAAATAGTGGCATCCACTACCTCCACCGATGTAGCATCCTCTTTCCTCCAACAACCAGGAAGAGGAGTGTCAATAGGCTTGCAGCCTTGCATGTTGAACTTCTCCCGTATCTCCCAAGCATACTTGCCTTGAGACACAAACAATCCATCACTGCGCTACCAAAATTTCCAATCCCAGGAAGCAATGAAGGAGGTCCAAGTCCTTCATCTCAAACTCTTTTACAAGATTAGCCTTGCATGAGAGTATCAACTATTCAGAACCCATTGAAATCAAATCATCTACATAAACTACAATGATCAGCAACTTACCCTCCACCACAATCTGGTATAGGTTCGAATCCGCCTCACTCTTGGTGAATCCAAGACCGGTGAAATAACTGTCTATCCGTGTGTACCAAGCACGAGGTGCTTGTTTCAACCCATACAACACTCTTTTGAGCCTGCACACATGCGACTCGCTGCTGAAGATCTCGAAACCTTCAGACTACTCTATGTGCACCTCCTCCTCAATGACTCCATTGAGGAATGCAGTCTTCACATCCATTTGATGAATGTGCCATCCCATCTGCGCTGAGAGAGCTAGGATGCTTTGTATGGAAGAATACCTTGTGACAGGTGCAAAGGTTTCCTCATAGTCGATCCCCTCAATCTGTGAGAAGCCCCAGGCAACAAATCTTGCCTTGTAATTCTCAACGCTCCCGTTAGCAGCTTGCTTCACTTTGTAGATCCATCTCAAACCTACCACTGATTTCCCTTTTGGCCTTGGGACAATCTCCCATGCACTGTTTCTGACAATCGAATTATACTCTTCCACCATGGCATCTACCCATGCAGGGTCCTCCACAGCTTCCCCGAAAGAGGATGGCTCTGTCACGATACACTTGCTCATCAGAGCCATGTATCCAGTATATCAGTCAGGTGACTGTATCTATCTGCGTTGTGATGTAGGTGCTCCTACAATCTTCTCTGCATCAAGATTCAGTCGCTAAACTTTTGTAGTGCGCTTCCGCTCTCTGATGGTTAGCGCTGCATGAGTGGTTTCTTCCACTCCATGAACCTCCTCTTGTGGCTGATCCACATCCTGAGGCTCATCCTTAGGAACTAATAGCTCCTCTTCTACATCCAAGTGTGGCTCCCTCTCAAGTGAACACTTCATGTCTTTCTCCTCATGAAATTTGATATCTCGTCGCACAACAGTCTTCCGACTATTTGGAAAATACACACGATAGTTATGGGGTGTTTCTGTGTACCCCAAAAATATCCCAACCTATGTGGTCAGCTCCAGCTTCTTCCTGGCATCCTTCGTCACATGAATGTAAACAAGTGAGCCAAAAATCTTCAAATGAGAAATATCAGGCTTCTTACCAGAAAATGCCTCCTCAGCTATACTCATGCCAAGTACTCCGTGAGGACAACGGTTTTGCACATAAACCAAAGTGTTACAAGCTTCAGCCCACAAGTGTATGGGAAGGCCTTGATCATGCAACAACACCCATGCAGCACCCACGATCGTTCTGTTCTTTTGCTTCGCAACCCCATTCTGCTATTGGTTATGAGGCGCTATGAGCTCTCTTTGAATTCCTTCTGCACTGCAAAAGTCTTTGAATTCGCCAGAGATGAATTCACCACCATTGTCGCTCCTAAGCGCCTTCACTTGCTTCCCCGATTCTTTCTCAACCAGTGCCTTGAACTCACAAAACTTTGAGTATGTCTCACTCTTCTTCTCCATGAAGAAGATCCAGCACTTACAAGAAAAATCATCAACAAATATCACATAATACCTGTGCTTTTCTGTCAAAGCTACTAAGAGAGGTCCACACACGTTTGTGTGAATTCTCTCAAAGATCGTCGTGGCGGGACTATCCTTCTCATAAAAGGTGGCTTTCACAAATTTTCCCAAAGTACATCCCTTGCACTGATCTGACTGTGAAAGTGTACCTTTGGGAAGCCCAGTAGAAATCTGCTGCAAAATTTTCAAAGCACCATGGTGAATATGGCCCAATCTCTTGTGCCATAGCTCGCCCTCATCCCAACTCACCACTCCTTTTGCCTTACCTACCATTGTTGCGCAACCATCTACCTAAAACTGATAAAGGTTCTTAAATCAAACCACTATCCTCCAGGTTTCACCAGTTGCCTTACTGTGCAGGAAAGCCTTTCCCTCGCTAAATACAACATCATATCCCTTGTCTTCCAACATCACCACAGAGATCAGATTCTTCTTCAATCCTGGAACATGCATGAAATCCTTCAAGATGAAAGGTTTGCCAAACTCCCTCTCAAAGGAAATGGTCTCGATACCAGTCGCACTGTATCTACCATCATCTCCCATCTCGATGTGCACTCCAAGATCCTTCTCATCCAGATTAGTAAACAAATCTTTGTCTCTGGTCATATGGAAAGACGCACCACTGTCAAGAAACCACACTGAAACCATCATACTTGAGACCAAGTATGCGATCAATGAAAAATCCAGCTCAAAATGCGAGGCTAAGGCCTCTCCAGCTGCAGATCTAGCAACCTACTTATTTTTCTTCTTCTGTGGACAATTAGTGGCATAATGTCTGTGTTGGTGATAGTGAAAGCACTTCACCTTGGACATGTCCTGCTTCTTTCCTTTTGCATCGGATTGAGAAGTATTCTTCTTGCTCTTCCCCTTCCTTGCTTTGGAAGCCAAAGCACAATTTTCTTCATCTTCATTCTTCAATGAAGATCCATCCCTAGTACTCTGCCTTATCTCCTCCTGCACAAGATCCGACCAAAGTCGCTCCCATCCTGACAGTTTCTCCCGACCGTTGACAGAGTCCTCATAGGAATGCCAACTCTTCGGACACCCAAGGAGAACCAAGATCATAAATTCCTCTTCATCTACAGTAACCCCCACACTTCCTAGCTCATCCTTGCACTAGATTAACTTCGTGAGGTACTTGGGTATATTGTTGCCTTTCTCCATTTTTATCTTCCTGAGCTTATCCTTGAGCACCAACTTCCTTTGGTCGCTCTTGATTTGGAACAAGTCTGTCAAAGCTTTCCACATCAATAATGGAGAAACTTTACCATGAAGGCTAGACACTATGTGATCCTTCACACCTTCCAATAGAATCCTTCAACATTTTGTTGTCTTCTTTTGCCATGCGTCAAGTGCGGCAGCATCGCTAGAAGCGGGTTCTGGAATTTCTGTATCTATGAACTCCTTCAACCCATTATCCTCCAGCACCACCTCCATCCTGTCTTTCCATGCAATAAAATTCGATCTTCCCTCAAGGGCATACTCCAATCGCAATCCGTTGAAATACATCTCAACTTTGACACCAAGAAAACACTGCTGCAAATTCGAATTCCACCAGCACAAAACTCAACCGCTTCAATGATTTTCAATTGCTCCAATGATCAATATCACTCTGATACCATGTAGAAATTATATAACTAATGTGTTATACATCCAATATTCTCCTGATCACACACTATTTTACTTCATGCACAATACAAAATCTCTTCTACTATTGATCATTACTTGCAGAAATTGAATCAATTGCATGCATACATTGAAACCATAAAAATTCACACATATGAACACAATATTTTAATGGGAAAGCCTAAAGATAAAAACCCCAACTATCTGTATATAATATATTTCATAGAGATCATGTAACAATCCTCATACCAAGCTGATCATATCAAGCTCTCAGTACAATACAATCGCCACACACTAATCAGGCCCGATCTAGCAAATCCATGCACCGATCTCTGTCACTTGCTAGCCTGCCTCTACTGCGCAATCCCTATTGAATATTGGCTCTGAATTAACTCAAATTGGTCCAGCATTGCTCACACAATCCTCACTGGCATCTCCAATCAACATGTATTGCTGATCATACAACACTATGGTCTAGCGATAGTCAACTTTGCTCTTTCACCTACCTCTCCTTTGATCCATGAATACTTGTCCATACCTTGTAGTTAGCTGATGTATTCTTCAGTTAGGTCTAATAGTTATTTGATGAATTAATTATTATTAATTCACACCACTCTCACTATTGTATCAATCGGTTAGACTAGATACAACTAGCTCAAGCTGTGTCTAATGAGTAAAACATTACAACTATAATACCTCCGTAACTCCTGTCTGTCCATGGGGATTCTAACTGAAGTCTCCATGCAATAGCTCCACTTAACCCTCATGAATAGAGTAATTCCTTCTGTCATCGCCTGTGCCACATCTGTGCACTTAACTGAAGTTCTCCAAGAGAATAAGATAATGTTTAGAGTCCAAATATTATTAAGAGCTAATAATATTCGACATATCTATTTTTAGACTGGCAATATAAAAATTGATTCCGACCAATATGTCTAAAAATAGAAGTCCATCTATTTTTCCAACTTGACCAACCATCCACAAATAGCATCCTGCAACTCATAAAATATGATCGACATGTCTAAAAATAGACATAGTTTAAAAACAAACTTGCGCCAAAAATAGCCTGCGGACCCACTTAGTGAAGGCGACTCTTTTCACTAAGCTCATCATCTTGTTTCAATCTCAACACCACATGTTGATGGTGTTGGAAGTTCACCAAAATAATTTCACCAAAATTATAAAATCCCAACTAGACCTCACATCATTTGGAGTAGAAGTCCCAAATGGGAAATAAGGTTGGTTTCCATTATTCTTAGGAATTTTCGTTGGCTACAATTATCAACATAAAATATTGTGCAAACATTCTTTGAAACAAGCAATTTGACAACATGAGGCATAAAATTTCAATGCATATAAGGTACTTTCATGGAAGGGAAAGAGAGAGTGAGATTTTATAAGAAAGGTAATAGTACTATCCTAAAAAAGACACACAAGAGCATGGAAAGAATCATTATTTAACCTGCAAAGTAGTTCACAAGATAACAACGATCATAAAAGCAAGTAACAATGCATATTTAAAAAGATACATATCAAAGCCAATGAAATAGTTCATTTTCATTACTATTTTTTTACATAAACATACACCACAAACAATTAAATAATAGTCTCACAAACATTCATGACATATGCATGAAAGTGCGCTGGCTCTGATTGCTTCATATATTAAGTGAAATTCCCAAGATACAAAATTACAATGCGTTCACACTAGTACCAATAGTGGAATATTAAGTCACTACTTCCTCCTCAAAAGAAAGTTCCTCACTTCTATGACAAGCTAGAAAAGACAAGGTGAAAAGTCCAAAGTCCATTCTCTTGAGATATGAGTGTGTATTTATAAAAAATGAGGTGAATCTCCACCTCCCATATGATTCATGACATCCTTCATGAATCTTGAGCTTCTACAATGAATTTTCGAATTCCTACATGACATTTGATCTTCTATACGACTTTAGAAATTTCTAGTTATTTTTCACATTCCATGTGGGACTCTTGGGCTTCCACACATTTTACATTGTCCAATATTTTGGAAGTTTTATAGTTACATTCCATAGATGATGTGGAAAAAAATATTGACACATATGACTTTGTAATGACACTTTGAGAAGCCATGAATTGGAGATGGTAATGTAAGACTTCATTTCATAAATGTCAAGATCTTATCCTTCATGCTATGACTTTGACTTCTTCATCATGGATCTTTGATTATTCTTGATATTCACCCTCCAAATGGTCTATATGAGCGTCACAACCTTTCAAGTCAACATGAACTGCCATCTCTTTGTTTGGTCCAATATTCCTTTATGTATTTCATGATGGTTCTTCCTTATGCTTCTTCTTCACAATTTCTCTCTTGTAGTCTCAACTTGATGACTTCCCTTAAGCATCACCCTATCATGTTGAGATGATAACACCTGCAAATGAAGTCCACTCATGAAAAGCAAAAATTAGTCTAGAAATCATATATTCTACCTCTACTTACACATGGAATATGTTGACTCTTATGGTTCTATGCAAGCGCTGAGAGGGAGAGGCTTTCCTTGGGTGTATTGCGAAGTTACATGAGGTAGGAAGTGGAATAGAATGCACTAGAAATGCACATTACACAAGGGAAAGAGGAAGGAGAAATCATGTGTGTGAATTACTAGAGACAATCACTAGAGGCTTGAGACTTTAAACTACCCAAGAGAGACAGAGACAATGCATTGCAAATTTCTTTGTTGCAAGGGTCCAGGGGTGCCTCACTGCTAACTAGAACTATGCAATGTGTAGTAAGGGGAGGACTTGACATGTCTTCTGTTTAGTGGGAAAATATAGAAAATAAGGATTGCAGTCTTCATTAGGGTAATTTTGAGGTCTAAAATGGCCCCCCTAAGGATATTATAAAATGATAGTGAAAATAATATAATAAGATTAGATTACATCATGAAATTTTAGAGGGAAAAAATAAAAAACTATTTTTTCAACTCATATTTTTAACTTATATTTTCAACTTATCTCCCTATAGGCTTACTCAAATTTCGAGTGACAACACTTGTTGGATGCATAATTTGATTCCTCATCCAAGGAGTACCCATGTTGCATACTTTCGATGAACCATGCTACATGAAAAATGAGAAATACATGAAAAACGTGATTGAAGTGGAATCGACAAAACAACATTTAAGGAAGTGGAATCGATGGAAAACAACAAAAAAGGCCTTTTGCACCCACTTTAGAACACCCAGGAGCCATCCCAACATTCCAGGAAGCTAGCCCCTGAATCAAACTGACCTTTTAATGCATCAAGCCCACAGTCACTCCCTTGACATGGGAAAGAGTGTGTCTGGAAACTCCCTATCGAACACACAACATGGGTATGCATGTGATTGGGGACTTTTCCCAATAGTTCTGAGCCTGCAACCCTAATTTTTGTGCAAATTTTTTAGGACCAAGGCTCAGTTCTCTTCCCAGAACTCCATGACACTTTTAGGAGTGAAAGATAATAGCAGAATAACGATGTAAGTGCAATCACTTGAACAAGGACTTGACTGGACCCCCATTATCCATGAAAATAATTTCATCAAGCATGTCACAAATATATAATTTATAGGCTTAAACAATAGATCTGAGCATAGGTGTCTCATACTTATCTGATAATTTCTATGAATCATTTTTTCCTAACCATATTAACTGCATTATCATCTATTTGGTCATAGATATATAGTTCATTCATTTACAAATCGAAACATGATGAGAGCCATACATCATCATTGTCATAGAACACATTCATAACCAACATATAAAAAATGTAAATGAGAAGAATAGAAAGCCATATAAGCCACATAATGACAAGCATATTTACCCATCAATACAAGAGGAAAATAGATCTTATTGCCATAAGAAAAATGCAACAAAGCCTGGGACGTCCTCGTACCACCCAACCATAAACATGGTTGAGCCAAATCTCTCTTCAGCCAGTAGCCCTTGTGCCATATTCCAATCATGAATGTGAGATCTCATAAAAAAAATCCATAAAAACCAAACCAAGGCTTCCATAGGCCAAACCACCTCAACCCTCCACCAGTGTTTCCACCTCACGGTTAGACCTCATGGTCGGAATCACTAACCATCACCGGATTGGTATCCACCCAAGATGTCCAGAGCTCCAAATCTTTTTTTCCAACCAAGGCTCCAAGACTAGTAACTAAACCCATAGTTGTTTTCATGCTCCAAAGAATTTTTCCAACCAAGGCTCCAAGACTAGTAACTTAATCCAAGATATTACAGGGTTCCAAAGCATTTGTCCAACAAAGGCTCTAGGAACTATTAACTAAACCCACAACTACAGGAACATGAGAACCAACCAGAAAACAAAAGGAAATGAACTCACAACACCTTGGCTATCCAGGAAATGGAAAGTCTAGTCAAATCCATTGCCAATCCAAGAAATCCTCCATTCCAATGATAGATCATGACCAAGAAACCACCTGCATATACTATGCATGCCAAAATTAGGGAGGAAAACATACTTGCAACTTGGTACCTGCAAGAAAAACCCATTGTAGTTGTTGATCTTGATGTCCTCTTTTGCTTTCCTTCTCTTCCTTTTCCTTCTTGCTCAAAACTGCAAGTGTGCCACACCCTCCAAGAGTGCTCCAAGAAATTCTAAGTGTCCAAGAGTATGAGATAGAGATAGAATAGAATGAGAGCTACAAAACTAAACTGAAAAAAGTCTGTGAACTGATCCTCAAAAGCCTTTTTATTAGTGAGGCCTTTGTTTTCTTCATTTTCCATTATTTTCCTTCATTTTCCTCCTCACATGCAACCTGTGACCTTTCACCTTCATTTTCTCCTAATTTCCATTATTTTCATAATTAAATGCCAATAAATGCCAATTTGTCTTTCCAAAGCCTTAGCCATTTCTTTTTCCAATTTCCATAGCCATAGTAAACCATATGAACACCAGCACTAGGAATTATTTCCAAACATTCAGCTTGGAATATGTGCCCAATGACCAAGGTATTATTATTTTTCCTTTATTAACTTTTATTACATGGAATTTTCACTAGGGTTGTTATAGAACCCTCCCCCTTGGGGGAACACCATACTTTATGTTCAACGACACCTACAACCAATAAGACTATTATAAGAAAAACATACTTACCATGGATATTTATAACTTATCTCATTGCAGTATTTACAATGATCAACCTGCTGAGAACAAAACCAACATGAAAAAATGACAACTATAACATCATATTGACATGAAACCAATATCAATTATTGGATCTTTATAACATAGCTCATGGTAGTATTTAAATCCATATACATATGTACATATATCAAAAAATCATACCAACATTTACCAAAACACATTCCAAAATGTTCGTTCAACCAACGAATAGGGAAGATACATAGCCCTCATCTGATAAACCACATCCCATGTAGTTTCATTGGGTCCAAAGTGCTTCCACTGCACTTTAACCTACTTGATTGCTTGGTTCTGGAGCATGAGCACATTTCTATGTAAAATTCACTGAGGTTCTAGCTATAATTGTCCTTCTGGCTCCACCTACAATACAAACCAGTCAATCACATGATCGACATAATTAAGATACCTCTTAAGCAATGACACATGGAAAACATCAGGGATTTTCACCGTCAGAGGCAATGCAAGTTGATAGGCTACTGGCCCAATCCTCTCAAGAAGATTGAAAGGTCCACAATACCAAGGTGTCATCTTGGAACATGATCCAATCTGCAAGGAGCCCTTGTTGGGCTTGATGTGCAAGCAAACTTGTTCCTGAACATGAAACTCCATAAACAACTTGTTCCAGTCTGCATAGATCTTCTTCCTATCCTATGA
The DNA here is from genome assembly GCA_034641835.2 of Pinus albicaulis. NCBI lineage: Eukaryota > Viridiplantae > Streptophyta > Pinopsida > Pinales > Pinaceae > Pinus > Pinus albicaulis. The sequence continues at coordinate 1,046,481,219 of CM076579.1, forward strand.
TAAAGTTTAGATTCTTCTTACTTACCTTCATTTCCTATTCCATTTCTGCCAACATGTCCGGTCCATTCAGCACCCTGTTAACTGGATCACTCCAACTGATAGGAGTATTTCAACTCCTCCAAACAATTCCTCAAATAGACTCATCCTCAAAGATTCATGATGCCCATTTTTGTAAGCGAACTCTACTAGTACAAGATACTCTTCCCACTTCCTCTGTTGATGCATAAGATAAATCCTCAACATTTCCTTCAATATCCTATTGACCCTCTCAATTTTTCCATCTCTCTATGGATGATAAGTTGTACTGAAGGCCAACTTTGTGCCCAAACCTAAAAACAGCTCCTTCCAAAACTTAGAAGCAAACTTCACATCCTTGTCTGACACAATATACTATAGAACACCATGTAATTGGACCACATCCCTGATAAATACCTGTGCAACATCATTTGTTGAGTATGTATACTTTACTAGAATGAAGTGCACTACCTTTGTCAACATTTCGACCACAACCATGATGGAATCATGCTGCCTAGATGTCCTAGGTAACCCATGATTAATTCCATGGAAATGACCTCCTGTTTCCACTCTGGAATAGAAATCATCTCTAGTAGTCCAACTGGATGTTTGCACTTTTTCTTGACCTATTGACAATCCAAGAATCTAGCCACAAACTCTACTACATCTCTCTTAAAATGCAACCAATATTAAAAATTCTTCACTATTGTCAATGTATTCTAATAGCCTAGGAGATCTTAATATAGTTTCACATGAATCTCCCTCAAGATCACCTTCTTAAGTTCACTTTTGTCGGGAAAATATATCCTATCTCTAAACCTAATCAATCCATCTGATGTGAGATGATAAATCACATATTGCGCTCCTACACCTGTACATGTACTATGTTGCAATCGGTGCCTAAGCTCCATATACATGACATCATGTTGACATGCGTGCAAGATCCTATCTAGTAGATCTATCCCATAAGAACTCATACTTGCTATATGATTCACTTGTATCCACCTTCTAAGAGAATCTACAACACTCTTCTCTTTACCTTTAATATTCATGATATCAAAGTCAAACTCACTGATCATGGCTAACCATCTACATTTCCTGGCGTTTAGATTCGGTTGGTCAAATAGATACTGCAAGCCACTTTGATCACTCATCAATAAAAATAATCTGCCCAGAATATAGTTCCTCCACATATTTAATGCATGAATGATCATTGTCAACTCAATATCATGTGTCAGATAGTTCTACTCGTTCTCATTTAGTTTCTGAGACTCATAACATACCACCTATCCTTTCTACATAAGGACTCCACCAAGCCTTCTCTTACAAGCATATGTACATACCACAAACACTCTATCCAGATCCGCGATGTTCAACACTGGAGCATGTGTGAACAACTACTTTAACTGCTCAAAACTGGTTGCAATTTCCTCTTTCCATTCAAACTTCTTACGTTTCCTTTGCAATGATGTGATAGGATAAGAAATATGTGAGAAGTTCCTAATGAACCTCCTGTAATAACCTTCTAACCCCATGATTTATCTTACCTTGTCCACTTTCCTGGGAGCTTCCCATTCCATAATAGCACTTATATTCTCTTGATCTACTGATAAACCTTTCTTAGAAACCACATGTCCCAAGTAATGTACATTTTTATGAAAGAAGTTGTATCTGCTAAGCTTGGCATAAAACAGATGCTCCCTTAGCAATATCAATACTACTGCTAAATGTTCAACATGCTCATCTTCATTTTTATAATATACCAATATATCACCATTGAACATAATAAAAAACTTGTACAAATAAGGATGCAACAAACTATTCATCAAGCACATAAATGTAGTTGGATCATTATTCAAACTAAATGGAACTACAAAAAACTGATAATTCCCATACTTGGTCTGAAAACATATCTTATAGGTATCTTCTTCTTTAATGTGTACCTGATGATATCTGTATCTCAGATCAATATTTGAGAACACTGATTCTCCATTCAACTAATTGAACAAGTCGTCAATCCTCAGAAACAGGTACCTATTCTTCATGGTCAATTTTTTCAACTTCCTGTTATCAATGCATAGCCCAAGAGTACCATCATTCTTCTCCAAAAATAATATTGGTGCACCCCAAGGTGATACACTTGGCCTAATGTATCCCTTGTCAATAATTTCCTTTAAATTCAACTTCAACTCTAACAAATCTAGTGTTCTCATCCTGTACGGTGCCTTAGATGTTGGTATTGCCCCTAGTACCAACTCAATAGAAAATTATACTTCCCTGTGAGGTGGAAAATTCGAAATATCTGTTGGTAATGCATCTTGAAACTCATGTTGAAATAGGTAACTTCTCAAAACATCTACATCATCAACTCTCTTACATTTTTAACTAGAAATGTGCACTGAAAATAACACACACCCTTTCCTGCGACTATGATTTTCCTGCATAACTGCAACCATTCTCACCGATGTTGATTTATTCTTACCCTGTAAGAATATTTGTTCCCCATTGTCATCCAAACACTCAACAACCTTGTCATATAATCTACCTTGGTCCTGTGAAGATATACCCAGTCCATACTCAAAAGCATATTATATGATTCCAATGGAAATGCATTCAGATGTGCTGAGGTAGGCATACTTTTCAATTCAAATGCACAAGATCTTAGCCAACTATGAAGTCTCTTCTTGGTACCTATATCAAAATGCACTAACAAATATTATGCATACACTTCCTTATTCAAACCACACTTATCCACCAGTTCAGGATTAACGTAACTATAATTAGATCTAGGGTCAATCAAAATAAAAGTAACTTGATCACAAAGCTTACTGTTAATCTCTATAATATATTCATGGTGATCTACCTTCTTGTTATCCAGCACTGCATAGATCCTAGGAATACTTTGTCCACTCTGATGTTGTGGAAAATATCTCCTACGATGATCTCCTCCACAAGACCAACACCACACGAGCTCCCTATTTTCACTATGATTCTACTCCTCAGACCAAAGTCTCTTTCCTTTTATAGATGTATTGAACTTCTTAGGTGGTGCATCGACATTCCACAAAAACCCCATCAATATTCACATGGCGACATAACTGTAACCATGAAAAATACCATGCATATGCAACAAGCACATAGACCACAAGAATAAGGAACACATATGAAACAGACATGAATAAATGAACAACACAACACCCATATAGTCCGAGAGGTGAATCATCCTCTAATACCACTCCGTGGTATCAAATATTACACAAGAGATCAGAAACCAGACACTACCAAAAGAGAACGAAACTCGCTCTGATACCACTCTATAACACCCTCCTCCCACATCTACCCAAGTAACTAACCAAACAAGAAAAATATGTGATGAAGAGTTACTATGATATGATTAAACTCCCTATGTTTTAGTTAAGGAAGTGGAGTCAATGAAACATAACAACACAAACCTTTTGCACCTGCTACAGGACACCTAGGAGCCATCCCAACCTTCCAGGAGGCTAGCCCCTCATTCAAAATAACCTTTTAATTCATCAATCCCCTAGTTTCTCCCTTTACATGGCAAAGAGTGTGACTAGAAATCTCCAGTCGTTCACACAAGGTTGGTATGCATGAGACTAGGGAATTTTCCCAATAGTTCTGAGCTTGTGACCCTAATTTATGGACCACGTTTTTAGGTCCAGGGCTCAAGTCTCTGCACAGAACTCCATGACACTTTTAGGAATGAAATATTACAATGGAATATTGATGTAAGTGAAATCACCTAAACAAGGACTTGACTGGACCCATACTATCCATGACAAGAATTTCGTCAAACATGTCACAAATATGTAATCTATAGGTTTAAACAAAAAATATGAGCATAGGGGTCTCATACTTATCTGAGAGTCTCTAGGAAATGTTGTTGCCTCATCACATTAACTGCATTATCATATATTTGGTCATATATACATTGTTCATTCATTTAAAAATCAAAACATGATGAGAGCCATACATCATCGATGTCATAGAACACATTCATAACCAACATATAAACAACAGAAATGAAAAGCATAGAACAACCATATAATCCACATAATGACAATCATATTTAACCATCAATACAATAATAAAATATCTCTTATTTCCATAAGAAAAATGCAACAAAGTCTAGGACTTCCATGTACCACCTGACCATAGACATGGCTGAGCTAAATCTATTTTCATCCCATTGCCCCTGTGCCATATTCCAAGAATGAATATAGGATATCATAAAACAAATCCATCAAAACCAAACCAGGGCTTTTAGAGGCCAAACCATCTCACAACCAGACATCACAAACCATCACCAGAGTGGCCTCCACCCAAGTTGTCTAGGGCTCCAGAGTGTTTGTTCCAACCAAGGCTCTAGGACTAGTAACTCAACCCATAACTATTTTCGGGCTCTAGAGTATTTGTCCAACCAAGGATCTAGGACTAGTAAATGACCTCACCCAGGGTGCTAAAGTGTTTTTCCAACCAAGGCTCCAAGACTAGTAACTCAACCCAAGATGTTACAGGCATCCAAAGCGTTTGTCGAACCAAAGCTCCACGAAGTAGTAACTCATCCCACAGCTAAAGGAGCATGAGAACCAACCAAACAAAAAAAGAAAATGAACCCACAACACCACGACTATCTAGGAAATGGAAAGGCTAGGAAAATCCAATGTCAATCCAGGAAATCCTCCATGCAAGTAACATATCATTACCAAGAAACCACATGCATATACCATGCATGCCAAAATTAGTGAGGAAAACATACATGCAACTCGATACCTACACATAAATCCTGTTGTAGCCACTGATCTCGATGTCCTCTTACGCTTTAATTCTCTTCCTTTTCCTTCTTGCTACAAAACTCCAAGTATTCCACACTCTCCAAGACTTCTCCAAGAAACTCTAAGTGTCCAAGAGTATGAGAGAGAGAGAATAGAATGAGAGCTCCAAAAATGAACTACCAAAAGTATGAGAACTAATCCTCAAAATAATTTTTATTAATGAGGCCTCTATTTTATTTATTTTCCATTATTTTCCTTCATTTTCCTCCTCAAATGCAACTTGTGACCTTTCACCTTCCTTTTCTCCTAATTTCAATTTTTTTCATAAATAAATGCCAATAAATTCTACTTTTCCTTTCCAAAGCCTTAACAATTCCCTTTTCCAATTTCCATAGCGATAATAAACCATATAAACAGCCACACTAGGATGTTTTTCCCAGCATTCAAATTGGAATAAGTGTCCCATGACCAAGGTCTTGTTATTTTGCCTTTATTAACTTTTATTACATGGAATTTTCACGAGGTTTGCTTTATAATATCACAAGGAGGCTCCTGAATTTAAGTGTAGGAAACATTTTGGAGGGTTTTTGTCACAATGAAAATACATGTGTATGGATGGGAGATCTATACATGGAATGTGGAACATAGGATGTAGTAAACAAATGGATATACTTAGTATTATACAAGTAGATACACTAAATAAAAAATATGATCCAAGGGAATGGAACTTATATAAATGATGAAATGGTGAAAGTGGAAGCTAATTACATATGATTCACATAGTGAGGGGAAAGAAATTTCCTACATAGATCAACATAGCGATATGGCAGTTATGATTTCTTTTGAAAAAAATCAAGGGAATATGAAAAGGTGGATGGTTCTAAAACAATCATGGGTAAAGTGTATGGATTCCTTGTACATGATGCAAGAGTGATTGTTCTATAAATGACTGTCATGTGATAAATAGGGAATACGTTATATTACAAATTAGACATGTGTGCCTACAATCATACGTGGATGGGGTTTACAAGAGAAAAAAAGTAGAAGGTGGCTAGAGAATCTCATCAAGATCTCTTAAAGTATATGACAATGGTGTGTGGGGTGAATTATTTCATCATATATGGCATAAGGATGGGAGGTCCAAGTGCATATGGTGGATTGATGACCAAGTGGGGATAAGCAAGGATTAGGTGTGTAGGTGCTCCCAACATTATCATTTTTCACAGACACACACACACACACACACATATAAGCCTTCATGCTCTAAGTATTAGTATTTTGTTTGTGTTCCTTGGGCCAATCCTAAGTAATATATTAAATTTCACCCAAAAGACTAATGAGAGAGAGGAGTAAATTAAATGGTGATGTAATGGAAGAGACGCGACATAGAAAGTGAGTTATATTGTATGATATATAATATATGTGATCCAGCCTTACACCATGAAAAACTTGTTTTTTAAAAATAGAATAACTAGATATATACTTGGGAACATAAATCACAACAACAACCTCTGCTAATAGCAAGGATAATAAATTTGGTGGAATACCATACATGAATGCATTCATTTTTAGATAAATTGTTTACACCAAGAGCTTTTTATCATTTCAAAATGAATATGCAGGAACATTCAAAATTAAAATATGTGGTACAAAAGTCACTTGTCCATGAAACATGTGTCCAAATATCTAATTCCATTGTTTTTATCTCTAATATCATGACAAGGCCCAATTATTATAACGGTTCAAAAAATAAAAGAAAAAAAGTGAATGGGAACTTTCAATACACGTACAATAATTTCTAGTATATTGTAAATTGAATTCAAAATTAACAAGGTAGAGTGCAAGGTCACAAATCCTTGCCTCAAGCTAGGAGTTGGAAAAAACGTTTTTTCTATAGATACACTTGGAGTGAATAAATGGTTTTTTATCGTATTTGGGTGTTTTATTTCATGGTGTTGAAGGTATGTGTGTCTATTGATAGTGTCATTTGTAAGAAGTTCTTTCCAAAATATCTTGGTCATCCATCTTGAAGGCGATGGATCATTAGGTTTTGGTTAAATGATTTGATGGAAAGAAGGAATCCTTGCAAATATATATCGATGGTTCATTATAAATTCCATGCAAGGTGTTTTGATAACGATGAATACATGTGATTTGAAAGGATTATGTTAAACTTGGAGCAAGAGACAAAGAAAAATAGATTCTATGTGAGGTAATTTTAGTAACAATGAGGTAATTTTAGTAACAATGAACATGTCATGAATATAATTAATGTGTCCAATAGTCAATGTATACTTAGCAAATTTGAGAGAGAAATGTTAAACTCAATCCACGAGAGCTTCACTCAATGAACCTTGGATATATCACGTGCATTCATGGCATACTAAACAATACCCTTAATTTGACTACAGATTGCAAAACACCTCTCAAAATCAGATTATTTAACCCCCTACCAATACGATCCCAATACACCTTCTCAATTATAAACCCCCTACTTTCACTAGATATTGTAGGGGTCCATTTTTTTGTTAGCATTTTTTATACTTGCCAATATAAAAACCCTTTACCCCTTATTATATACTCAAAATATTATGTCATTTTTTCCTTAATATATATCCCCCAATATGAACATACATGGTATGGTATTTATCACCTGGCAAAGCCCCTATGACTCAAGCACGAGATTTTTTAAGTAATAAGAAAGTTGGATTATATCAAAATTTTAGAAATAGTTTGATTTTCAAATTATTGAAATAACCTTATATAACTCTCAATTGTCACCATTAACCTTTTACAAAACTTAGTTCCTATATTCAAAACATGTCTCATATTTCATGACATCTATTTTCATTCATACTTCCTTTTTAATGTTAAATCTTTCATGACTATCCATTAAAAAATTATATATATATATATATATATATATATATATATATATATATATATATCTATATATAATATAATGAAAAATTTAAATATTTCAATACAAATGGGGAATTTCTTAGTTCTATACCAATGATGGAACTACTACAAAGCCAGTGGAATGTTCAATAATTATACTACTTGATTAACAATATTAGCAAGGAGTTGTAGTTCCTGTCAGAGTTTGATATGCTAAAAATCAGTCTCAAAATAATAGATTAAGGCTATATGTTATACATGTTTGTTGTGGTAGCAATTAATACTAAACTGAGTGTGATACTGATACAGCCTTATTTTATTACATTACATTTTTTATCTGTTTTGCAATTATACATTCAAGAAAGGAAATTTTAAAAATACTAGTGGAGTTTATGGCAAACTAAACTGACGTTGGGTTTCGAAAGGGTGAGGATGCTTCCTTTGAGACTTCCTCCTATGCCAGATGTGGATGATAATTAAATTTTTCGATATATCAAAAGTTTTAAAATTAAATTTATTATAAAATAATTTATTAATAAATTTATTAATAAATATTAAAAAAATGTTATCATTTTGTTATCATGGACTTCGAAATTGCACAAATAGATTACAAGTTGTTGGTTTGTAACATACCTACTCAACCTTATTCAATTACACGTGGTAAATCAATTTTACTTTAACTGTTTAATCAAGAATCAATTGAAAACGAATTTTTGATAATAGCCTTTGGTATTCGTTAATTAAGAGATCTCTAGAGAGGTTTTGGGGAAGAAATATGGCCAGCTTTCAGTAGTATACGAAAGATTTTATATTTAGCTGTGATGTGGGAGGAAGAGGAATAATAATTTTTGAGAGGTTTTGGAGAATTTGTTCAGCAGTTGAGGGCTGTGGAGTTTCTGTATTGTTTTATGAAGCTCCGTTTATAGTGTACACTGTAACAAGATTTATCGAGGGACAAAAGAATTTGTTCCTCGGTTGGGCTCAATAGAGATTAATGGCACTGGGTGGAATTTCATGCAAGAAGAGGCTCGTCTCTTTGAGGACAAGGATTCCATGGTTGCGTATCAAAAGGTCTCACAATTTGGGAAAACTAGATCGGTTTAAACAGTGATACCCGGATCACAAAAGACTTCTTCCTTCAGTTTCTCCCTTGCACATTACAGCGATTGTATTGGAGCTTTATTAGAAATGTTGTGATGAAGTTGAGGGAGGTTCCAAGGCTGATTTGTTTTGAAGGAAATAGGTATCAATTCTATTTTATTTTATGAGACTCGACTGCCAAGTTATAATGCAGCAGTAGATTTCCTCCCGAAATTTTGTAGATGCTACTGAAAGAAAACATTGTTGCAGAGGATAAATGAGAATTTTCTGGATGTGGATGAGTACTGCAGTAGGTTTATGTACATTCCAATCATGAGTTATAAACAACAGAAATGAAAATCATGTACATTCCTCTCCCTACTGCAGTACTCATCCACATCCAGAAAATTCTCATTTCTCCTCTGCAACAATGTTTTCTTTCAGTAGCATCTACAAAATTTCGGGAGGAAATCTACTGCTACATTGTAACTTGGCAGTCGAGTCTCATAAAATAAAATAGAATTGATACCTATTTCCTTCAAAAAAAAGCAGCCTTGGAACCTCCCTCAACTTCATCACAACATTTCTAATAAAGTTCCAATACAATCGATGTAATGTGCAAGGGAGAAACTGAAGGAAGAAGTCTTTTGTGATCCGGGTATCACTGTTTAAACCGATCTAGTTTTCCCAAATTGTGAGCCCTTTTGATACAAAACCATGGAATCCATGTCCTCAAAGAGACGAGCCTCTTCTTGCATGAAATTCCACCCAGTGCCATTAATCTCTGTTGAGTCCAGCTGAGGAACAAATTCTTTTGTCCTTCGATAAATCTTGTTACAGTGTACACTAGAAACGGAGCTTCATAAAACAATACAGAAACTCCACAGCCCTCAACTGCTGAACAAATTCTCCAAAACCTCTCAAAAATTATTATTCCTCTTCCTCCCACATCACAGCTAAATATAAAATCTTTCGTATACTATCGAAAGCTGGCCATATTGCTTCCCCAAAACCTCTCTAGAGATCTCTTAATTAACAAATACCAAAGGCTATTATCAAGAATTCGTTTTCAATTGATTATTGATTAAACAGTTAAAGTAAAATTGATTTACCACGTGTAACTGCATAAGGTTGAGTAGGTATGTTACAAACCAACAACTTGTAATCTATTTGTGCAATTTCAAAGTCCATGATAACAAAATGATAACATTTATTTATAAATTTTATAATAAATTATTTTATAATTATTTTATAATAAATTTCATTTTAAAACTTTTGATATATCGAAAAATTTAATTATCATCCACATCTAGCATAGGAGGAAGTCTCAAAGGAAGCATCCTCACCCTTTCGAAACCCAACGTTAGTTTAGTTTGCCATAAACTCCACTAGTATTTTTAAAATTTCCTTTCTTGAATGTATAATTGCAAAACAGATAAAAAAATGTAATGTAATAAAATAAGGCTCTATCAATATCACACTCAGTTTAGTATCAATTGCTACCACAACAAACATGTATAACATATAGCCTTAATCTATTATTTTGAGACTGATTTTTAGGATATCAAACTCTGACAGGAACTACAACTCCTTGCTAATATTGTTAATCAAGTAGTATAATTATTGAACATTCCACTGGCTTTGTAGTAGTTCCATCATTGGTATAGAACTAAGAAATTCCCCATTTGTATTGAAATATTTAAATTTTTCATTATATTATATATATATATATATATATATATATATATATATATATATATATATATATATATATAATTTTTTAATGGATAGTCATGAAATATTTAACATTAAAAAGGAAGTATGAATGAAAATAGATGTCATGAAATATGAGACATGTTTTGAATATAGGAACTAAGTTTTGTTGAAGGTTAATGGTGACAATTGAGTGTTATATAAGGTTATTTCAATAATTTGAAAATCAAACTATTTCTAAAATTTTGATATAATCCAATTTTCTTATTACTTAAAAAATCTCGTGCTTGAGTCATAGGGGCTTTGCCAGGTGATAAATACCATACCATGTATGTTCATATTGGGGGATATATATTAAGGAAAAAATGACATAATATTTTGAGTATATAATAAGGGGTAAAGGGTTTTTATATTGGCAAGTATAAAAAATGCTAACAAAAAAATGGACCCCTACAATATTTAGTGAAAGTAGGGGGTTTTTAAATTGAGAAGGTGTATTGGGATCGTATTGGTAGGGGGTTAAATGATCTGATTTTGAGAGGTGTTTTGCAATCTGTAGTCAAATTAAGGGTATTGTTTAGTATGCCATGAATGCAAGTGATGTATCCAAGGTTCATTGAGTGAATCTCTCGTGGATTGAGTTTAACATTTCTCTCTCAAATATGCTAAGTATACATTGACTATTGGACACATTAATTATATTCATGACATGTTCATTGTTACTAAAATTACCTCATTATTACTAAAATTACCTCACATAGAATCTATTTTTCTTTGTCTCTTGCTCCAAGTTTAACATAATCCTTTCAAATCACATGTATTCATCGTTATCAAAACACCTTGCATGGAATTTATAATGAACCATCGATATATATTTGCAAGGATTCCTTCTTTCCATCAAATCATTTAACCAAAACCTAATGATCCATCGCCTTCAAGATGGATGACCAAGATATTTTGGAAAGAACTTCTTACAAATGACACTATCAATAGACACACATACCTTCAACACCATGAAATAAAACACCCAAATACGATAAAAAACCATTTATTCACTCCAAGTGTATCTATAGAAAAAAACGTTTTTTCCAAGTCCCAGCTTGAGGCAAGGATTTGTGACCTTGCACTCTACCTTGTTAATTTTGAATTCAATTTACAATATACTAGAAATTATTGTACGTGTATTCAAAGTTCCCATTCACTTTTTTTCTTTTATTTTTTGGACCGTTATAATAATTGGGCCTTGTCATGTTATTAGAGATAAAAACAATGGAATTAGATATTTGGACACATTTTTCATGGACAAGTGACTTTTGTACCACATATTTTAATTTTGAATGTTCCTGCATATTCATTTTGAAATGATAAAAAGCTCTTGGTGTAAACAATTTATCTAAAAATGAATGCATTCATGTATGGTATTCCACCAAATTTATTATCCTTGCTATTAGCAGAGGTTGTTGTTGTGATTTATGTTCCCAAGTATATATCTAGTTATTCTATTTTTTAAAAACAAGTTTTTCATGGTGTAAGGCTGGATCACATATATTATATATCATACAATATAACTCACTTTCTATGTCTCGTCTCTTCCATTACATCACCATTTAATTTACTCCTCTCTCTCATTAGTCTTTTGGGTGAAATTTAATATATTACTTAGGATTGGCCCAAGGAACACAAACAAAAGACTAATACTTAGAGCATGAAGGCTTATATGTGTGTGTGTGTGTGTGTGTGTCTGTGCAAAATGATAATGTTGGGAGCACCTACACAACTAATCCTTGCTTATCCCCACTTGGTCATCAATCCACCATATGCACTTGGACCTCCCATCCTTATGCCATATATGATGAAATAATTCACCCCACACACGATTGTCATATACTTTAAGAGATCTTGATGAGATTCTCTAGCCACCTTCTACTTTTTTTCTCTTGTAAACCCCATCCACGTATTATTGTAGGCACACATGTCTAATTTGTAATATAACCTATTCCCTATTTATCACATGAAATTCATTTATAGAACAGTCACTCTCGCATCATGTACAAGGAATCCATACACTTTACCCATGATTGTTTTAGAATCATCCACCTTTTCATATTCCCTTGCTTTTTTTCAAAAGAAATCATAACTTCCATATCGCTATGTTGATCTATGTAGGAACTTTCTTTCCCCTCACTATGTGAATCATATGTAATTAGCTTCCACTTTCACCATTTCATCATTTATATAAGTTCCATTCCCTTGGATCATATTTTTTATTTAGTGTATCTACTTGTATAATACTAAGTATATCCATTTGTTTACTACATCCTATGTTCCACATTCCATGTATAGATCTCCCATCCATACACATGTATTTTCATTGTGACAAAAACCCTCCAAAATGTTTCCTACACTTAAATTCAGGAGCCTCCTTGTGATCTTATAAAGCAAACCTCGTGAAAATTCCATGTAATAAAAGTTAATAAAGGCACAATAACAAGACCTTGGTCATGGGACACTTATTCCAAGTTGAATGCTGGGAAAAACATCCTAGTGTGGCTGTTAATATGGTTTATTATCGCTATGGAAATTGGCAAAGGGAATTGTTAAGGCTTTGGAAAGGAAAAGTGGAATTTATTGGCATTTATTTATGAAAAAAATTGAAATTAGGAGAAAAGGAAGGTGAAAGGTCACAAGTTGCATGTGAGGAGGAAAATGAAGGAAAATAATGGAAAATAAATAAAATAGAGGCCTCATTAATAAAAATGCTTTTGAGGATTAGTTCACATGCTTTTGGTAGTTTATTTTTGGAGCTCTCATTCTATTCTCTCTCTCTCTCATACTCTTGGACACTTAGAGTTTCTTTGAGAAGTCTTGGAGAATGTGGCATACTTGGAGTTTTTTAGCAAGAAGGAAAAGGAAGAGAATTAAAGCGTAAGAGGACATCGAGATCAGTGGCTGCAACAGGATTTATGTGTAGGTATAGAGTTGCATGTATGTTTTCCTCACTAATTTTGGCATGCATGGTATATGCATGTGGTTTCTTGGTAATGATATGTCACTTGCATGGAGGATTTCCTAGATTGACATTGGATTTTCTTAGCCTTTCCATTTCCTAGATAGTCGTGGTGTTGTGGGTTCATTTTATTTTTTTGTTTGGTTGGTTCTCATGCTCCTTTAGCTATGGGATGAGTTACTACTTCGTGGAGCTTTGGTTGGACAAACGCTTTGGATGCCTGTAACATCTTGGGTTGAGTTACTAGTCCTGGAGCCTTGGTTGGAAAAACACTTTAGAGCCCTTGGTGGGGTCATTTACTAGTCATAGATCCTTGGTTGGACAGATACTCTAGAGCCCGAAAATAGTTATGAGTTGAGTTACTAGTCCTATAGTCTTGGTTGGAACAAACACTCTGGAGCCCTAGACAACTTGGGTGGAGGCCAATCTGGTGATGGTTTGTGATGTCTAGTTGTGAGATGGTTTGGCCTCTGAAAGCCCTGGTTTGGTTTTGATGGATTTGTTTTATGATATCCTATATTCATGCTTGGAATATGGCACAGGGGCAATGGGATGAAAATAGATTTGGCTCAGCCATGTCTATGGTCGGGTGGTACGTGGAAGTCCTAGACTTTGTTGCATTTTTCTTATGGCAATAAGAGATATTTTCCTGTTGTATTGATGGTTAAATATGATTGTCATTATGTGGATTATATGGTTGTTCTATGCTTTTCATTTCTGTTGTTTATATGTTGGTTATGAATGTGTTCTATGACATCAATGATGTATGGCTCTCATCATGTTTTGATTTTTAAATGAATGAACAATGTATATATGACCAAATATATGATAATGCAGTTGATTTGATGAGGCAACAACGTTTCCTAGAGACTCTCAGATAAGTATGAGACCCCTATGCTCATATTTGTTGTTTAAACCTATAGATTACATATTTGTGACATGTTTGACGAAATTCTTGTCATGGCTAGTATGGGTCCAGTCAAGTCCTTGTTTAAGTGATTTCACTTACATCAATATTCCATTGTAATATTTCATTCCTAAAAGTGTCATGGATTTCTGTGCAAATACTCGAGCCCTGGACCTAAAAACGTGGTCCATAAATTAGGGTCACAAGCTCAGAACTATTGGGAAAATTCCCTAGTCTCATGCATACCAACCTTGTGTGAACGACTGGAGGTTTCTAGTCACACTCTTTCCCATGTAAAGGGAGCAACTAGGGGATTGATGAATTAAAAGGTTAGTTTGAATCAGGGGCTAGCCTCCTGGAAGGTTGGGATGGCTCCTAGGTGTCCTGTAGCAGGTGCAAAAGGTTTGTGTTGTTATGTTTCATTGACTCAACTTCCTTAACTGAAACATAGGGAGTTTAATCATATCATAGTAACTCTTCATCACATATTTTTCTTGTTTGGTCAGTTACTTGGGTAGATGTGGGAGGAGGGTGTTATAGAGTGGTATCAGAGCGAGTTTCATCCTCTTTGGGTAGTGTCTAGTTTATGATCTCTTGTGTAATATTTGATACCACGGAGTGGTATTAGAGGATGATTCACCTCTCGGACTATATGGGTGTTGTGTTGTTCATTTATTCATGTATGTTTCATATGTGTTCCTTATTCTTGTGGTCTATGTGCTTGTTGCATATGCATGGTATTTTTCATGGTTGCAGTGATGTCGCCATGTGAATATTGATGGGGTTTTTGTGGAATGTCGATGCACCACCTAAGAAGTTAAATACATCTATAAAAGGAAAGAGACTTCGGTCTGAGGAGTAGAATCATAGTGAAAATAGGGAGCTTGTGTGGTGTTGGACTTGTGGAGGAGATCATCGTAGGAGATATTTTCCACAACATCAGAGTGGACAAAGTATTCCTAGGATCTATGTAGTGCTGGTAACAAGAAGGTAGATCACCATGAATATATTATAGAGATTAACAGTAAGCTTTGTGATCAAGTTATTTGTATTTTGATTGACCCTAGATCTAATTATAGTTACGTTAATCCTGAACTGGTGGATAAGTGTGGTTTGAATAAGGAAGTGTATGCATAATATTTGTTAGTGCATTTTGATATAGGTACCAAGAAGAGACTTCATAGTTGGCTAAGATCTTGTGCATTTGACTTGAAAAGTATGCCTACCTCAACACATCTGAATGCATTTCCATTGGAATCATATAGTATGCTTTTGAGTATGGACTGGGTATATCTTCACAGGACCAAGGTAGATTATATGACAAGGCTATTGAGTGGTTGGATGAAAATGGGGAACAAATATTCTTACAGGGTAAGAATAAATCAACATCGGTGAGAATGGTTGCAGTTATGCAGGAAAATCATAGTCGTAGGAAAGGGTGTGTGTTATTTTCAGTGCACATTTCTAGTGAAAAAGGTAAGAGATTTGATGATGCAGATGTTTTGAGAAGTTACCTATTTCAACATGAGTTTGAAGATGTATTACCAGCAGGTATTTCGGATTTTCCATCTCATAGGGAAGTATAATTTTCTATTGAGTTGGTACTAGGGGCAACACCAACATCTAAGGCACCGTACAGGATGAGCACACTAGTTTTGTTAGAGCTGAAGTTGAATTTAAAGGAAATTATTGACAAGGGATACATTAGGCCAAGTGTATCACCTTGGGGTGCACCAATATTATTTTTGGAGAAGAAGGATGGTACTCTTGGGCTATGCATTGATAACAGGAAGTTGAAAAAATTGACCATGAAGAATAGGTACCTGTTTCTGAGTATTGACGACTTGTTTGATTAGTTGAAGGGAGAATCAGTGTTCTCAAAGATTGACCTGAGATACAGATATCATCAGGTACACATTAAAGAAGAAGATACCTATAAGATATCTTTTCGGACCAAGTATGGGAATTATCAGTTTTTTGTAGTTCCATTTGGTTTGAATAATGATCCAACTACATTTATCTGCTTGATGAATAGTTTGTTGCGTCCTTATTTGTACAAGTTTTTTATTATGTTCAATGGTGATATATTGGTATATTATAAAAATGAAGATGAGCATGTTGAACATTTAGCAGTAGTGTTGATATTGCTAAGGGAGCATCTGTTTTATGCCAAGCTTAGCAAATACAACTTCTTTTATAAAATTTACATTACTTGGGACATGTGGTTTCTAAGAAAGGTTTATCGGTAGATCGAGAGAATATAAGTGCTATTATGGAATGGGAAGCTCCCAGGAAAGTGGACGAGGCAAGATAAATCATGGGGTTAGAAGGTTATTACAGGAGGTTCATTAGGAACTTCTCACATATTTCTTATCCTATCACATCATTGCAAAGGAAAGGTAAGAAGTTTGAATGGAAAGAGGAAATTGAAACCATTTTTGAGCAGTTAAAGTAGTTGTTCACACATGCTCGAATGTTGAACATCGGGGATCTGGACAGAGTGTTTGCGGTATGTACATATGCTTTTAAGAGAAGGCTTGGTGGATTCCTTATGTAGAAAGGATATGTGGTATGTTATGAGTCTCAGAAACTAAATGAGAACGAGTAGAACTATCTGACACATGATATTGAGTTGACAATGATCATTCATGCATTAAATATGTGGAGGAACTATATTCTGGGTAGATTATTTTTATTGATGAGTGATCAAAGTGGATTGCAGTATCTATTTGACCAACCGAATCTGAATGCCAAGAAATGTAGATGGTTAGCCATGATCAGTGAGTTTGACTTTGATATCAGGAATATTAAAGGTAAAGAGAAGAGTGTTGCAGATTCTCTTAGAAGGTGGATACAAGTGAATCATATAGCAAGTATGAGTTCCTATGGGATAGATCTACTAGATAGGATCTTGCAGGCATGTCAACATGATGTTAGGTATATGGAGCTTAGGCACCTATTGCAACAGAGTACATGTACAGGTGTAGGAGCGCAATATGTGATTTATCATCTCACATCAGATGGATTGATCAGGTTTAGAGACAGGATATATTTGCTCGACAAAAGTGAACTTAAGAAGGTGATCTTGAGGGAGATTCATGTGAAACTATATTAAGGTCTCCTAGGCTATTAGAATACACTGACAATAGTGAAGAATTTTTACTATTGGTCGCATTTTAAGAGAGATGTAGTAGAGTTTGTGGCTAGATTCTTGGATTTTCAATAGGTCAAGGCAAAGTGTAAACATCCAGTTGGACTACTAGACATGATTTCTATTCCAGAGTGGAAACAGGAGGTCATTTCCATGGAATTAATCATGGGTTACCTAGGACATCTAGGCAGCATGATTCCATCATGGTTGTGGTTGAAATGTTGACAAAGGTAGTGCACTTCATTCTAGTGAAGTATACATACTCAACAAATGATGTGGCACAAGTATTTATCAGGGATGTGGTCCGATTACATGGTGTTCTACAGAATATTGTGTCAGACAAGGATGTGAAGTTTGCTTCTAAGTTTTGGAAGGAGTTGTTTTTAGGTTTGGGCAAAAATTTGGCCTTCAGTACAACTTATCATCCATAGAGAGATGGAAAAATTGAGAGGGTCAATAGGATATTGAAGGAAATTTTGAGGATTTATCTTATGCATCAACAGAGGAAGTGGGAAGAGTATCTTGTACTAGTAGATTTTGCTTACAAAAATGGGCATCATGAATCTTTGAGGATGAGTCTATTTTAGGAATTGTATGGAGGAGTTGAAAAACTCCTATCAGTTGCAGTGATCCAGTTAACAGGGTGCTGAATGGACCGGACATGTTGGCAGAAATGGAATAGGAAATGAAGGTAAGTAAGAAGAATCTAAACTTTATCATAGGATAGGAAGAAGATCTATGCAGACTGGAACAAGTTGTTTATGGAGTTTCATGTTCAGGAACAAGTTTGCTTGCACATCAAGCCCAACAAGGGCTCCTTGCAGATTGGATCATGTTCCAAGATGACACCTTGGTATTGTGGACCTTTCAATCTTCTTGAGAGGATTGGGCCAGTAGCCTATCAACTTGCATTGCCTCTGACGGTGAAAATCCCTGATGTTTTCCATGTGTCATTGCTTAAGAGGTATCTTAATTATGTCGATCATGTGATTGACTGGTTTGTATTGTAGGTGGAGCCAGAAGGACAATTATAGCTAGAACCTCAGTGAATTTTACATAGAAATGTGCTCATGCTCCAGAACCAAGCAATCAAGTAGGTTAAAGTGCAGTGGAAGCACTTTGGACCCAATGAAACTACATGGGATGTGGTTTATCAGATGAGGGCTATGTATCTTCCCTATTCGTTGGTTGAACGAACATTTTGGAATGTGTTTTGGTAAATGTTGGTATGATTTTTTGATATATGTACATATGTATATGGATTTAAATACTACCATGAGCTATGTTATAAAGATCCAATAATTGATATTGGTTTCATGTCAATATGATGTTATAGTTGTCATTTTTTCATGTTGGTTTTGTTCTCAGCAGGTTGATCATTGTAAATACTGCAATGAGATAAGTTATAAATATCCATGGTAAGTATGTTTTTCTTATAATAGTCTTATTGGTTGTAGGTGTCGTTGAACATAAAGTATGGTGTTCCCCCAAGGGGGAGGGTTCTATAACAACCCTAGTGAAAATTCCATGTAATAAAAGTTAATAAAGGAAAAATAATAATACCTTGGTCATGGGGCACATATTCCAAGTTGAATGTTTGGAAAAAATTCCTAGTGCTGGTGTTCATATGGTTTACTATGGCTATGGAAATTTGAAAAGGAAATGGCTAAGGCTTTGGAAAGACAAAGTTGCATTTATTGGCATTTAATTATGAAAATACTGGAAATTAGGAGAAAATGAAGGTGAAAGGTCACAGGTTGCATGTGAGGAGGAAAATGAAGGAAAATAATGGAAAATGAAGAAAACAAAGGCCTCACTAATAAAAAGGCTTTTGAGGATTAGTTCACATAATTTTTTCAGTTTAGTTTTGTAGCTCTCATTCTATTCTCTCTCTATCTCATACTCTTGGACACTTAGAATTCTTGGAGCACTCTTGGAGGGTGTGGCACACTTGCAGTTTTGAGAAAGAAGGAAAAGGAAGAGAAGGAAAGCAAAAGAGGACATCAGGATCAACAACTACAATGGGTTTTTCTTGCAGGTACCAAGTTGCAAGTATGTTTTCCTCCCTAGTTTTGGCATGCATAGTATATGCAGGTGGTTTCTTGGTCATGATCTATCATTGGAATGGAGGATTTCTTGGATTGGCAATGGATTTGACTAGACTTTCCATTTCATGGATAGCCAAGGTGTTGTGAGTTCATTTCCTTTTGTTCTCTAGTTGGTTCTCATGTTCCTGTAGTTGTGGGTTGAGTTAATAGTTCCTAGAGCCTTTGTTGGACAAATGCTTTGGAGCCCTGTAATATCTTGGAATAAGTTACCAGTCTTGGAGCCTTGGTTGGAAAAATTCTTTGGAGCATGAAAACAACTATGGGTTTAGTTACTAGTCTTGGAGCCTTGGCTGGAACAAAAGCTTTGGAGCTCTGGACATCTTGGGTGGATACCAATCCGGTGATTGTTAGTGAGTCCAACCATGAGGTCTGACCGTGAGGTGGAAACACTGGTGGAGGGTTTAGGTGGTTTGGCCTATGGAAGCCTTGGTTTGGTTTTTATGGATTTTTTTATGAGATCTCACATTCATGATTGGAATATGGCACAAAGGTAACTGGCTGAAGAGAGATTTGGCTCAACCATGTTTATGGTTGGGTGGTACGAGGACATCCCAGGCTTTGTTGCATTTTTCTTATGGCAATAAGATCTCTTTTCCTCTTGTATTGATGGGTAAATATGCTTGTCATTATGTGGCTTATATGGCTTTCTATTCTTTTCATTTACGTTTTTTATATGTTGGTTATGAATGTGTTCTATGACAATGATGATGTATGGCTCTCATCATGTTTCGATTTGTAAATGAATGAACTATGTATCTATGACCAAATAGATGATAATGCAGTTAATATGGTTAGGCAAAAATGATTCATGGAAATTATCAGATAAGTATGAGACCCATATGCTCAGATCTATTGTTTAAGCCTATAAATTATATATTTGTGACATGCTTGATGAAATTATTTTCATGGATAATGGGGGTCCAGTCAAGTCCTTGTTCAAGTGATTGCACTTACATCGTTATTCCACTATTATCTTTCACTCCTAAAAGTGTCATGGAGTTCTGGGAAAAGAACTGAGCCTTGGTCCTAAAAAATTTGCACAAAAATTAGGGTTGCAGGCTCAGAACTATTGGGAAAAGTCCCCAGTCACATGCATACCCATGTTGTGTGTTCGATAGGGAGTTTCCAGACACACTCTTTCCCATGTCAAGGGAGTGACTGTGGGCTTGATGCATTAAAAGGTCAGTTTGATTCAGGGGCTAGCTTCCTGGAATGTTGGGATGGCTCCTGGGTGTTCTAAAGTGGGTGCAAAAGGCCTTTTTTGTTGTTTTCCATCGATTCCACTTCCTTAAATGTTGTTTTGTCGATTCCACTTCAATCACGTTTTTCATGTATTTCTCATTTTTCATGTAGCATGGTTCATCGAAAGTATGCAACATGGGTACTCCTTGGATGAGGAATCAAATTATGCATCCAACAAGTGTTGTCACTCGAAATTTGAGTAAGCCTATAGGGAGATAAGTTGACAATATAAGTTAAAAATATGAGTCGAAAAAATATTTTTTTATTTTTTCCCTCTAAAATTTCATGATGTAATCTAATCTTATTATATTATTTTCACTATCATTTTATAATATCCTTAGGGGGCCCATTTTAGACCTCAAAATTACCCTAATGAAGACTGCAACCCTTATCTGCTATATTTTCCCACTAAACAGAAGACACGTCATGTTCTCCCCTTACTACACATTGCATAGTTCTAGTTAGCAGTGAGGCACCCCTAGACCCTTGCAACAAAGAAATTTGCAATGCATTGTCTCTCTCTCTCTCTTGGGTAGTTTAAAGTCTCAAGCCTCTAGTGATTTTCTCTAGTAATTCACACACATGCTTTCTCCTTCCTCTTTCCCTTGTGTAATGTGCATTTCTAGTGCATTCTATTCCACTTCCTACCTCATGTAACTTCGCAATACACCCAAGGAAAGCCTCTCCCTCTCAGCGCTTGCATAGAACCATAAGAGTCAACATATTCCATGTGTAAGTAGAGGTAGAATATATGATTTCTAGACTAATTTTTGCTTTTCATGAGTGGACTTCATTTGCAGGTGTTATCATCTCAACATGATAGGGTGATGCTTAAGGGAATTCATCAAGTTGAGACTACAAGAGAGAAATTGTGAAGAAGAAGCATAAGGAAGAACCATCATGAAATACATAAAGGAATATTGGACCAAACAAAGAGATGGCCGTTCATGTTGACTTGAAAGGTTGTGACGCTCATGTAGACCATTTGGAGGGTGAATATCAAGAATAAGCAAAGATCCATGATGAAGAAGTCAAAGTCATAGCATGAAGGATAAGATCTTTACATTTATGAAATGAAGTCTTACATTACCATCTCCAATTCATGGCTTCTCAAAGTGTCATTACAAAGTCATATGTGTCAATATTTTTTTCCACGTCATCTATGGAATGTAACTATAAAACTTCCAAAATATTGGACATTGTAAAATGTGTGGAAGCCAAGATTCCCACATGGAATGTGAAAAATAAATAGAAATTTCTAAAGTCATATAGAAGATCAAAGGTCATGTAGGAATTCGAAAATTCATTGTAGAAGCTCAAGAGTCATGAGGGATGTCATGAATCATATGGGAGGTGGAGAGTCACCTCATTTTTTATAAATACACACTCATATCTCAAGAGAATGGACTTTGGACTTTTCACCTTGTCATTTCTAGCTTGTCATAGAAGTGAGGAACTTTCTTTTGAGGAGGAAGTAGTGACTTAATATTCCACTATTGGTACTAGTGTGAAAGCATTGTAATTTTGTATCTTGGGAATTTCACTTAATATATGAAGCAATCAGAGCCAGCTCACTTTCATGCATATGTCATGAATGTTTGTGAGACTATTATTTAATTGTTTGTGGTGTATGTTTATGTTAACAAATAATAATGAAAATGAATTGTTTCATTGGCTTTGATATGTATCTTGTTAAATATGCATTGTTACTTGCTTTTATGATCATTGTTATCTTGTGAACTACTTTGCAGGTTAAATAATGATTCTTTCAATGCTCTTGTGTGTCTGTTTTAGGATAGTACTATTACCTTTCTTCTAAAAGCTCACTCTCTCTTTCCCTTCCATGAAAGTACCTTATATGCATTGAAATTTTATGCCTCATGTTGTCAAATTGCTTGTTTCAAATATTGTTTGCATAATATTTTATGTTGATAATTGTAGCCAACGAAAATTCCTAAGAATAATGGAAACCAACCTTATTTTCCATTTGGGGCTCCTACTCCAAACGATGTGAGGTCTAGTTGGGATTTTATAATTTTGGTGAACTTATTTTGGTGAACTTCCAGCACCATCAACATGTGGTGTTGAGATTGAAACAAGATGATGAGCTTAGTGAAAAGAGTCGCCTTCACTAAGTGTGTCCGCAAGCTATTTTTGGCGCAAGTTTATTTTTAAACTATGTCTATTTTTAGACATGTCGATCATATTCTATGAGTTGCAGGATGCTATTTGTGGATGGTTGGTCAAGTTGGAAAAATAGATGGACTTCTATTTTTAGACATATTGGGTGGAATCTATTTTTAGATTTCCAGTCTAAAAATAGATATGTCGAATGTTATTAGCTCTTAATAATATTTGGACTCTAAACATTATCTTATTCTCTTGGAGCACTTCATTTAAGTTCACAGATGTGGCACATGAGCTGACAGAAGGAATTACGCTATTCCTAAGGGTTTACTGGAGCTATCACATGGAGGACTTCAGTTAGAACTCATGTGACAGAGTTTGGTGGAGTTGTAGAAGTAGTTGGTGGAGTTGTGTTCAGTTTAACTCAGTTAGACACAGTTGAGCAAGTTGTATCTAGTCTAACTGATTGATACACTAGTGAGAGTGGTGTGAATTAATTATTAATTAATTCACTAAATATTAACTCATTAATCAACTGAAGAATACATCAGTTAACTACAGTGCATGGACAGTTTGATGGAGACCAGCAATGAAGGTAGGTGAAAAGAAGCGGGTTGATTATGATTCCTTGGTATAGTGTTGCATGATTTACATAACACAGAGTGGTGGAGATGCAGTGAGATTGTGTGAGCAAGGCTAGACCGTTAGAGTTCATTGAGAGCCAATATTCCATGAGAGTTGAAGCGGTAGAGGCGGGCCCAGCGAGGTGACAGAAGATAGTTGCATGGATTTGCTAGATCAGGACCTGATTAGTGTGTAGCGATTGTATTGTACTGAGAGCTTGTGAGAAGCTTTGTATGAGGATTGTTACATGATCTCTATGACATATATATTATACATATATTTGGGGTTTTTAGCTTCAGGCTTTCCCGTTAAAACACTGTGTTCATATGTGTGAATTTTATGGTTTCAATGTGTGCATGCAATTGATTTAATTTCCGCATATGATGATCAATAGTAGAAGAGATTCTGTATTGTGCATGAAGTCAAATAGTGTGTGATCAGGAGAATATTGGATGTATAACACATTAGTTATATAATTTCTACATGGTATCAAAGTGATATTGATCATTGGAGCAATTGCAAATCATTGAAGTGGTTGAGTTTTCTGCTGGTGGAATTCGAATTTGCAGTGGTGTTTTCTTGGTGTCAAAGTTGAGATGTCTTTCTTTGGGTCTGAATTAGAACATACCTTTGAGGGCGACTCAAATTTATTACGCGGAAGGAGACGGATGGGCGGTCTTTCGGAGGATATCAGGTTGAAGGAGTTCATAGATGTAGAAATTCCGAACAGCTTCTATGATCTTTATATACTTGTGCCCGGCAAGAGAACAAAAAAAAATGTGGAAAGTTATTGGAAGGATGTGTAGGATAACATAGTGTCTAGTATTCATGTTAATTTTCCTCCATTCTTGATGTGGAAAGCTTTGTGACTTGTTCCAAAGCAAGGCGAGCCAAGGAGGTTGGTGCTCGAAGGCTAAACTCGAAGATAAAAATGGAGAAGGCGATAGATATACCCAATTACCTGCGAAGTTCATCCGAAGTGCCAAGGATGGCGGAAGTGTCAGGGGATTCTTGTAGATGAAGAGGAATTGGTGAGCTTGGCTCTCCTTGGGCTTCCAAAGATTTGGCATTCCTATGAAGACTCTATCAACGGTCAGGAGAAATTTCCTGGATGGGAACGACTTTGGTCGGATATTGTGCGGGAGGAGATAAGGCAGAGTACCAAGGATGGATCTTTATTGAAGAATGAAGATGAAGAAAATTTAACAGCTTCCAAAGCAAAGAAAGGGAAGAGCAAGAAAGCTTCTCAATTTGGTGCGAAAGGAAAGAAGCAGGACATGTCAAAGGTGAAGTGCTTTCACTCTCACCAACACGGACATTACACCACTAGTTGTCCACAGAGGAAGAAAAATAAGCAGGCTGCTGGATCTGTAGCTAGAGAGGCCTTAGCCTCACAGTTTGAGATGGATTTTTCGCTGATCGCATGCTTGGTCTCAAGTGTGATGGGTTCGGTGTGGTTTCTTGACAGTGGTGCGTCTTTCCATATGACAGGAGACAAAGATTTGTTTAGTGATCTGGATGAAAAGGATCTTGGGTACATTAGAGATAAGGCGATGATAGTCATCTGAATGCCATTGAGTATCGTGATAGCTGCTGGGGAAGTCACAGTAAACCTTTCATCTTGAAGGATGTCATGCATGTTCCAGGATTGAAGAAGAATCTGATCTCTGTGGAGATGTTGGAAGACAAGGGTTATGATGTTGTTTTTAGCGAGGGAAAAGCCTTCCTGCGCAGTAAAACAACTGGTCAAACCATGAGGTTAGGGATTCGAGTTAAGAATATTTATCAATTGTAGGTAGATGGCTACGCAGTAATGGCAGGAAAAGAAGAAGCAGTGGTGAGCTGGGATGAGGGTGAATTGTGGCACAGGAGATTGGGCCATCTTCACCATGGTGCTTTGAAAATTTTGCAGCAGATTTCTACCGGGCTTCCCAAAGGTACACTTGCACAGTCAAATCAGTGCAAGGGATGTACTTTGGGAAAATTTGTGAAATCCACCTTTCATGAGAAGGATAGTCCCGCCACGAAAATCCTTGAGAGAATTCACACAGACGTGTGTGGACCTTTCTTAGTAGCTTTGACAGCAAAGAACAGGTATTATGTGATATTTGTTGATGATTTTTCTCGTAAGTGCTGGATCTTCTTCATGCAGAAGAAGAGTGAGACATACTCAAATTTTTGTGGGTTCAAGGCACTGGTTGAGAAAGAATCGGGGAAGCAGGTGAAGGTGCTTAGGAGCGATAATGGTGGTGAATTCATCTCTGGCGAATTCAAAGACTTTTGCAGCGCAGAAAGAATTCGAAGAGAGATCATAGCGCCTCATAACCCATAGCAGAATGGGGTTGCGAAGCAAAAGAATAGAACGATCGTGGGTGTTGCACGGGCGATGTTGCATGATCAAGGCCTTCCCATACACTTGTGGGCCGAAGCTTGTAACAGTATGGTTTATGTGCAAAACCGTTGTCCTCACAGAGTACTTGGCATGAGTACAGCTGAGGAGGAATTTTCTGGTAAGAAGCCTGATATTTCTCATTTGAAGATTTGTGGCTCACCTGTTTACATTCATGTGACGAAGGATGCCAGGAAGAAGCTGGAGCTGACCACAGAGGTTGGGATATTTTTGGGGTACACAGAAACACCCCGTAACTATCGTGTGTATTTTCCAAATAGTTGGAAGACTGTTGTGCGACGGGATATCAAATTTCATGAGGAGAAAGACATGAAGTGTTTGCTTGAGAGGGAGCCACACTTGCATGCAGAAGAGGAGCTATTAGTTCCTAAGGATGAGCCTTAGGATGTGGATCAGCCACAAGAGGAGGTTCATGGAGTGGAAGAAGCCACTCATGCGGTGCCAACCATCAGAGAGCGGAAGCACACTATAGAAGTTGAGCGACTGAATCTTGATGCAGAGAAGATTGTAGGAGCACCTACATCACAGCGCAGATAGATATAGTCACCTGACCGATATATTGGATACATGGCTCTGATGAGAAAGTGTATCGTGACAGAGCCATCCTCTTTCGAGGAAGCTGTGGAGGACCCTGCATGGGTAGATGCCATGGTGGAAGAGTATAATTCGATTGTCAGAAACAGTGCATGGGAGATTGTCCCAAGGCCGAAAGGGAAATCAGTGGTAGGTTTGAGATGGATCTACAAAGTGAAGAAAGCTACTGACGGGAGCGTCGAGAAGTACAAGGCAAGATTTGTTGCCTGGGGCTTCTCACAGATTGAGGGGATCGACTATGAGGAAACCTTTGCACCTGTCACAAGGTATTATTCCATACAAAGCATCCTAGCTCTCTCAGCGCAGATGGGATGGCACATTCATCAAATGGATGTGAAGACTGCGTTCCTCAATGAAGTCATTGAGGAGGAGGTGTACATAGAGCAATCTGAAGGTTTCGAGATCTTCAGCAGCGAGTCGCATGTGTGCAGGCTCAAAAGAGTGTTGTATGGGTTGAAACAAGCACCTCGTGCTTGGTACACACAGATAGACAGTTATTTCACTGGTCTTGGATTCACCAAGAGTGAGGTGGATTCGAACCTATACCAGATTGTGGTGGAGGGTAAGTTGTTGATCATTGTACTTTATGTAGATGATTTGATTTCGACAAGTTCTGAACAGTTGATACTCTCATGCAAGGCTGATCTTGTAAAGGAGTTTGAGATGAAGGAATTGGGCCTCCTTCATTATTGCCTGGGATTGGAAATTTTGGCAGCGCAGTGATGGATTGTTCGTGTCTCAAGGAAATTATGCCCAGGAGATACTGGAGAAGTTCAAAATGCAAGGCTGCAAGCCTATCAACACTCCTCTTCCTAGTGGTTGGAGGAAAGAGGATGCTACATCGGTAGAGGTAGTGGATGCCACTATTTACCGAAAGTTGGTTGGTTCGCTCATGTATCTATTCAATACACAACCTGAAATATGCTATGCTGTTAACCAGCTTTCACAAGCTATGGTTAAGCCTACCAAGCTCTTTTGGAAGGCGGGGAAGCATGTATTGAGATATCTCAGAGGCACATTGGGATATGTATTGTGGTACAGATAGGAGGATGAGTTGAAGCTGCATGGCTTCATGGAACGGTATCATCATATCAGAGATTGTGTGCAGCGGAAGATCATGTTACCTTCTTACATTCCTATGGAGGATCAGGATGTTGATATCTTGAGGAAGGCGCTCACCAGGGGCAAATTCAAATACTATAGAGGCAGGATTGGGGTGGTAGATAATCCCTATCTTGTTGAGAGGGAGTGTTGAGATTGCAATAAGATGATGAGCTTAGTGAAAAGAGTTGCCTTCACTAAGTGGGCCCGCAGGCTATTTTTGGCACAAGTGTATTTTTAGACTATGTCTATTTTTAGACATGTCGATCATATTCTATGAGTTGCAGGATGATATTTGTCGATGGTTGGTCAAGTTGGAAAAATAGATGGACTTCTATTTTTAGACATATTGGGTGGAATCTATTTTTAGATTGCCAGTCTAAACATAGATATGTCAAATATTATTACCTCTTAATAATATTTGGGCTCTAAACATTATCTTATTCTCTTGGAGCACTTTAGTTAAGTGCATAGATGTGGTACAGGAGCTGAAAAAATGAATTACGCTATTCCTGAGGGTTAAGTGGAGCTATTGCATGGAGAATTCAGTTATAACTCATGTGACAAAGTTTGGTGGAGTTATTGAGGTAGTTGGTGGAGTTGTGTTTAGTTTAACTCAGTTAGACACAGTTGAGCTAGTTGTATCTAGTCTAACTGATTGATACACTAGTGAGAGTGGTGTGAATTAATTATTAATTAATTCACTAAATATTAAATCATTAATCAATTGAAGAATACATCAGTTAACTACAGTGCATGGACAGTTTCAGTGGAGACCAGTGGAGAGGTAGGTGAAAGAGCAGGTTGACTATCACTTGTGACTATAGTGTTGCATGATTTGAAACACACGGTGATTGGAGATGCCAATGAGGATTGCGTGAGCAAGTCTGGACCAATTTGAGTTCATTCAGAGCCAATATTTAGCATGGATTGTGCAGTAGAGGCAGGCTAGCAGGTGACAGAGATTGGTGCATGGATTTGCTAGATCGGGCCTGACTAGTGTGTAGCGATTGTATTGTACTGAGAGCTTGATATGATCAGCTTTGTGTGAGGATTGGTACATGATCTATATGACATATATTATATAAAGATAGTTGGGGTTTTTAGCTTCAGGCTTTCCTATTAAAACACTGTGTTCATATGTGTGAATTTTTATGGTTTCAATGTGTGCATGCAATTGATTTAATTTCCGCAAGTAATGATCAATAGTAGAATAGATTTTGTATTTTCCATGAAGTCAAATAGTGTGTGACAGGAGAATCTTGGATGTATAATGCATTAGTTATATAATTTCTACATGTGGCACTAGAAGGAGGGAAAATGACAAGTTGTATCCTTGAGTCTGTTTTTGAATCTCTTATCTTGAATGGCTCAATGTTCCAAAATCATAATTCTAGGATGTTTTTTCTAACAGAGAAAATATTTCACTCCCCGTGGAACTTCTTTACAACTTGTCGCAATTAAAGTTTGGGGGCGAGGGTGGAATATCGATAACTGGTTATACATCTCAATTTCTTAAGTTTTGTGATCTTAATGAAGTGATTGTTGAAGATGTTTGTAAATCATTCACCCTCACACTTTAAGGTCGAGGTAAGCTATGGTGTCATACCTCACCAACTGCTTCCATTCATTGATTTGAACAAATTTTCAAGGAGCTTCATCAATCCTTTAATAGGTATGATTACTGAGATGCTTGTACAAGGATTAATCAACTTAGGACAAATTCTGATGAATCAATAGATGATTTTTCAAGTAGATTTCTTCACCTCAGTTATGAGTTTCCTGAAGAAGATGTGGATTGGAATTTCTTCAAGGAAAAGTTTCAATATTTGGATCAAATCTCTTTGAAACATTGTGAACATGAATTCTTGGTTGATTTGGATCTCCTAAATTATTTCGATTGTGAGACACCTCAAATTGTAGAGGATGAATCTACCTCCACTATTATCCCTTTTCCTCCTCCCTTTTCATTGCCAAACAAGGTAGTCACTATTGTTATCGTTAAAGTTGGGAAATCTGAAATCAAATTATTGATCCATTTATCCCACTAACATTTTATCTTCATGGTCAACATTCTATACAAGAAAACTTGGAATGTATTAATCAATACAAGCAACCTTATGTGAAGATTGGTCCTTTGATTCCCCTTGATCACATCAATGTACATAACTGAAATATTGAATCTAACATCATTAAAAGTATTTTTTCTTAAAGGGACACTTGTCGTCCTCTATCATCTACAAGTCACGACCCTTTTTATTGTCATCTACTTGATTAATTTGCTCCACCAGCTAGTTCTTTAGACACTTTTTAGTTTTAATTTTTTGGTCCAAATGGTGATCAGGTACAAGGTGGTTGCATTTCAGACATATAGAAGCAAAAAGGAGAATACAGTTTTGATATCTCTTCCATATTTCAAAGTCCCCTATGCCAGGATGGTGTTCCTTCATTCTTGGTTGATTATAACCTTGTGATCTCGACAGTTGGTCAAATGAAATCAATATGTTTAATCAATTTAAAGCCTTGGGCAACCATAATCTTGATAAGAATGATCTTGTTAATGTACATGTTGATGAATTCCCAGATATATCGGCTAATATTTTGATTTCTCTATAATATTTTATTATATAAACTTCTTCTTCAACTCACTATTCCTCGTGCCCTACTTCTTGTAATTAATTAAATTGAGATGGAAACATGCAATGTTCTTCGAATTCACAATCAAATAAGAAAAATTTTAAATTCACACAAAGTAGTGAGGTCATCCACGACAAATAAGAGAGTATTCATTTCGTTCCCTACAATCTCTAGTCTTGCACGAGGATAATTCCTTGGTTCATATTGTTCATGGGATTGCTCCAATATTTATGCAATTAGAAGAATATTATGGTTTTAGTAATATGTTTGTTGAGGTTGAAAACTTTAATCAAACCAGTGATGTAGATAGTTTCCATCTAGATAATAGTGACCTTGTTGAAATAATGGGTAGTGGGTCAACATGCAATTCACGATTCGACTCCACTCTCAAAATGTGGTTTTTCAACTTTCCAAAGTTCTAGGAGCTGTCATGGAGTCGAGGAAATTCAACTTTTGATGATGGTTAGGTCATGTTCTCGCAATGTTGATGAGGTTATCGCACTAGGTTAGATATGAATTTCTCATGAATTACTTTTCTTTATATTGGTTCACTAGATGCAAACTCATTCTTGATAGACCTTGGTATTTTTCAAGATACTTTTTCTAATTTTCAAGATTGGTTTTCTGTTTAGATAGAAGATCATGTTTTAGTTAATTCATATTCATGTAAACCTCTTGCACTAAACTCATGATTGGAATGTACATATTTTGTGGATACGCTAAGCTATGAAGTTGATCATCCTGATTCTCATGCCAAATATTCTCATTAGCAAAAGGATTCACACTTGTCAAATACTTCCAAGAATAATCGACTCCTCATATTTATAGTGAATATTTTAATGCTAATCATTTTCCTTGTGGCACAAGCTATCCTTTTTAATGTTAGTGAATTCTTGAGTTATTTGCTGAATAAGATTACTCATATTGATGGATTAATTTCCCAAGCTGATATAAAAGTTGAATCTAATTCAACACATTTTTTTCCGTTGTATCCTGGTTGATTTCTCATATTCACTATACTAACATTAATTTTTAATTCTTATGATCGGATAGCAGGTAGTTATTTTTTGTATTCAACACGTGGGAAAATGGTTCTATTGTTCAAATCATTTGTATATCTGCTCAAATCGACCTATCTCTATTTTTGAATAACGAAGAATCTTATGCCTTAACCACCACATATAATCATAACACTGGCCTTAACACCTACCTTTCAATTAACCATGTTATCACTCTTTTATTTGATAATACAATTTTTACATTTGTTGATCCCATTAAGGCCATAAATTATAATTCTTCATCATTTCACTTTTCAGATAGTCGAGGTACTTCAACCTTTGTTAATGGTTATGTCAAGTTCTCACAATCTTGACAAGGCTCCTAAACAAGATCAGATCAATTTTCCTTCACAAGATTCTCTTTATAATTCGATTGAGTTAATTGAAAGTTCATTTTCCCAAGAATTTTAAATATATCAAAAGGATTGTTTTGAATTCAATGATCG
This sequence comes from Pinus albicaulis, assembly GCA_034641835.2. NCBI lineage: Eukaryota > Viridiplantae > Streptophyta > Pinopsida > Pinales > Pinaceae > Pinus > Pinus albicaulis. Next base: position 1,046,513,139 of record CM076579.1, read on the forward strand.
AACCTATGACTAGTTGGAAACATATTACTTAGCAAGATCTGTTGCTAATAATAAGTTTCAATCTTTCATGATGTTTGTTAAGAATGAGAATATAAAAAAAGGTACATTCACAAGAAGCTTTTGAGGTTTGCATTATTGTTGTTCTGGATAAAAATGTAAGGCTACATAGTGGTTAAAGTTAGTTTTTTGGCACATCTTTATGCTTTTAGGAAAGAAATTTATCTCTTGTGAAAAGTATTCACGATCATATTTTTATTTTTGAACATTGCTTCTTAATTTCTTGTATATCTCTACTTGTAGGTTGGGAGAAACTTCACTGAGTACATTGGAAATTTCACTTCACTTAGTCTTGACCTTATAGCCCATTAGGTTAGGAATAGGTCTAGTTGCATCTTTACTTTTCTAGTTACATCGCATGGCCTGCATTCCCCCGTTCCTCATCTATTCTTTACATTTGTTTGTTTTCCTACTTTCTATATTGTTTTACTTTAATTTTACTCTTACATTTTGTTATGCTCTTTTGTTTTGTCGTTTTGTCATGTCTTTTCCTTGCTAGATTGGAGGTTTCTATGGTGTAGTTTTTCAGATGTAAAACTCGAAATATCCATAGTAGTCCTTTTTAGTCTACGTTTCGAGTCTACATCAAGACTCATCATCAAGACAACATGCTAGGAAGAGAGAAGATCAGGGTTAATAAATAGTGGAGAGAAAGAAAAATGAAAGGGCCGACCAACTCTCAATAATTGTAAATAAATTAATGCAATATTCCCTATTTTATTTATATTTCTTACACTAAATTTTTTTAATTAAGTTTTATTAAAGTTAAAACAAGAATTGTATGTTAATCTTTAGAATTTTAGGTTAATTCTAATATATATTATAATAGGGGTTGAGAGATTTTTTATTACTAATAATTTATATTTTAATTTATAATTATTTCTTTTTCAAGTAATGATATTTAAATTTTTTCAATTATGGTTTATTTGAGTTATTAATATAAAATTAGACATGTATGCTTTTTGATAATTTATAATATAATAGAGTAATAGATTATAATTATTGATTTTTAAGGGGCTAATTCACACTTTTTAATTAAAGTAATTATATTAATTTTTTTTTACTTTATTAATGCTAAAAGTGGGGAGGTTTGTTTAAATTGCGAAGGTTGTCTACTAAAACTAAGGGTAACTAATAGGGTATATTTAATAAATATATTAACAAGGGTAATAAATATAAGTAGCAATAGAGGGGAAGTGTCTAATTACCACTATTTTATTAAAGTAATTAAATAAAAAATTTATTTTATTTTATTTTATATTTTTATTTTTTTACTTTATTAATGTTAAAAGGGGGAGGTTTGTTTTAAAAAGAGAAGGTTGTATACTAAAACAAAGGGAAACTAAAAGGGGTATATTTTAATAAATATAATTATGAGGGTAATAAAATAGAGGGGGTTTATTTAATTAGTAGTATTAGAGGGGTTTAATTTTAATAGTATTAAAGGGTTTTTGAAATGCAGGAGGCTTAACTACAGGGTTTAAATAATAAGGGCAAAAAAGAAAAAGAGGGAGGGGAAAGGTAGGTCTAGGAGAGATTTTTATTAAAAGAGGAAAAGAAAGCCTAAAGGGGAAAAAAGTAGGTAGAAGGTAAAGGTACGAGGGTTAGAGTATAAGAGATGGAAACAACAGGAAAACACGGAAGGGACGTTGAAAACAAGGCAGAAGGGTAAGGTGACGCCATACAGCACCGGGGCATGTAAGCTTATTTGCGGGAAAGGCTATGGGTAAAATCTCTACTAATCTCTAAGCCTCCATCTCTATTAAGGTTGCGGGGTTGTTTAATGATTTCAAGGGCTTCACATACTTTGTGTTTAATGATGTCTTTTCCTTGTCTTTTTTTTAGTAAGACTTTGCATGAAAAATTCTCTTATTTGGATTGAAATACAATATGGGGAAGATTTTAAAGGGCGATTGTGATGACAAAAAATGCTTGGCTAATCAATTATCCTTTTCTTTTTTTAGGTCTACATATCTTTTAAAAGTCAATGATGACTTGATGGAAAATACGATTTGTTCTGGATGGAAAGACTTTGGTGAAACTACAAATCGTGTATCTATTTTAGGATCTTCATTCCTGAATTGGACCTTATAATTAATTAGTGTTTTGACCTCTTGAATCAATTGAGTATAGAAGGGAAAGGAGAAAACTTAAAACGAGTATATCAATTTTAGATATAATTCAAATCCCTTAAAAAAGGAACAACCTTTATTTCTCGTTAAATGAAATAAGATCCCTCTTCCACCCCAATGCAATAAAGTATAGTATGTGCTAAAGCATATTGAAAAAAATATAAATAAAGGGTGAAGAAGAGAAAGGGTTCCTGCATAGAGAGGTGAAGCAAGCAACTTCATCGAGGTATTAAGCAAGCCTACTAGTAGTGATGCAATACTTGTGATTCCTTGAGATGACTCCCCCAGGGTACTGAACAGGCTCGCTAGAAGTGGAGAAACAATAAGAAATGTGCTTAAATTTTAACATCAAAAGCTTGGTATATGTATTATCCTTCTCACCCATCGAAACAGTTGAGGTATGACTAGTCTTGTAAACATGTTTTAACTTGAGAAAGGAAAAGGAGGGACTATATATTTAACCAATATAGGTGAAAATTCCAGGGTAATATGCATGGAAAATAAATAATTCTTGAAAGATTGAGACTTCATTTTCAAAGGTAGACCTAAACAAAAAAGTTGGAGTTCTTTTGTTTCTGTCACTATGACAAACACCCTCCAAAAAATTTCCTACACTTAATTTCTGGAGACTTCCTGTGATATTATGATCTTTCGTTTAAATATGTTCACAACCACTTCATAATTGACTGATGTATTTCTAGGTGATCAAGTTTTCCATTGAGAATTTAAGTGTCAAAGCCACTTTCTTACAAATTCTTATCCTTTTGATGCATTCTCAAGCACCCCTCCTCCTAGAAAGATTAGTAGCCAATATTTACTCTTGAAGACAACCATTGCGTGGTTCTTAAGAATAGTGCTTGCACAATATCTACAAATAATGCATGTGCAGTCCCTAGTAATAATGATTACGAAGTATTTAATAACATATATTGTGTAGCTCTCAGATATTGCAGAATCTGTGATGAAAATAATTGCGCAGCTGAGAAGGATAGTGCATTATGCAATCCCTATAGACAGCCAGTGCACAATCCCAGTTGACAATCTCTCTCATTTTTGGTTGCAAGTGTATCCTCATCCTAGTAAGTTTTCTCAACTATCACTTTTGCATGCTTTAGCTTTCACGAGTGTCATTTTCACTTTTAGGATTTACTTTTTTTCTTTCTTTCACTTTCACAAGTGTCTATTTTTCTTTCTTTAGCTTTCGCATGTGTCATTTTCGTTTTCTTTAGCTTTTTAAAGTGTCATTTTCACTTCTTCTTATTGCCACAAATGTTAATTTTGATTGTTTTCACTCCTGCGTGTGTTTCACTATAGAGCACCACTAGAGGAAGTGTTGGAGTACTTGTTTGCATTAAATGATCCTATATATTATAATAATATGCATTAGAAACTCTCCCATAGGTTAGCACACTTTCTGGTTGTAGTCAACACTTTTGTTGTAACTTCTATTCTAAATGTCACAAAGCTAAATTTCAACTGTCACACTTAGAAATAAGTGTCACTTTGTTGTTTTTTCAAGGTATTCATGTTCATTTTGAGTACTTTGCACTCTCCTAGCTTGTGCTGATGTTATACAAGTGTGAGACCACTATTTTAGAACTTATTTGCATATCTTCTTCTCCCTTCTTTCATTGATCCCCCACTTATTCATTTTCGGAGCTTTCATTGTCTTTGAAACTTACTAACCTTTATTCCTCCAATAACTACACACTATGAAGTCTTAAGTCACAGTGAAGCATCCTCTTCCTCTTGGAAATATGCATTGCGTAGTCCTAGAGGACATTCTCCCTCAACTGCACATGTGAGCAACCTCTTCATGTCATACTATAACCTATTAACATTTAAATCCTTTATAACTTTGCAATACCAATTTGTTTAACTTTGAGGAATAGGAGAGGGTATGATTTGGACATTGATTTTTAAAAATCCCAATATTAATCTACACCCTTCATTAACACATAAGTCCACATCTTTATTGAGAACATGGAAAACATGGAAATATGCTATTGAAGAGAACCAAGTACCATTTTTTAATTTTCCTAATTCTTTTCATAATAATTTCTAATTTTTTGTCCCTTGAATAGGAGCTCTTCACAAAATATTGAATAAGAAGGAGAGAGTCTTCCAAAGTAGTGAGATAAGTTACGTAATATTTGTAAGCTAATTTAATCCCCTAGCAGAGTGCATAAGCTTTATCTTGGTTGTTTACGTGCATCATAAACCCCATGAATAATTTGCAGCTTTAATTTCCTCGAGATCATAGAGCACCCATCCCCCTCCTTCAACCCTTGGATTCCTTTCTGAAGTCCCATCGAAATTGAGGGTTAGTCCTTGTCGCTGCCACTTCCAAGATCATAATTCTTCTTCTCTCAATATTAGCTTCTAAACTGCATGATAACTTTCGTTATTATATTCCGTAGCTAGAGGTGGTTTGTCCAAATTAGCAATTTTTTAACACCATTTCATTTTAATTCTGTCTAATCCCTACTGAGAGGTTTCATCAGAAAACTTTAAAGCCCCAAAATTAAAACACATAATAGTATATTTCATTGCTTTAAAGTGTGGAAAATTTTCTTAATTATTAAATGCTACATTGTTTTAGTTATCCATACCTTCCAACAAATAAATTTAGAAAGTGCTTCTCAATAATTTAAAAAAAAATGATTTCTGAGAGACACTCCCATCATAATTTGTTTACCATAATGTAAAATACTCCCGAAGGAAAGTTGGCCATTTTAAATCACTTTAAAGTGTAGAAAACATATCCAACCAAACAACTTTTGTGTATGTACACTCCAAAAAAATATGTTAGACAATTTTCTCTTGTTGTTGGGAAATTGGATACCTCAAAGGACCTTGAACACCCCTCTTTCTGAAATTCTCAGTAGTCAATTTTTTTTTATGCACAAGGAGCTAGAAAAAAAATTTACATTTAGATTGGCACTGGCTCTCCATATATTTGTTTAAATACTTGATTAGGGGGCTCATTTATGGAAGAGAAAGGATGCATAACCTTCCTTCATTGAGTATGAAATCTAATTCCATCCAATTTGAGCCACTTCCTCCAGCCACCATGAAGCACAGCAAACTAGACTATTTAGAAGTTTGTAAGACAAATGTTGCACGTTCAGAGGGACTCCTCTGAGATTCCATCCTATAAAATTTCCTTCATTGTCCTAATCTAAAATGTATACTAGTGTTTTTTTTCTTTATGCACAGAAGAATTCCCTTAGAGGTAGCATGTCATAATTTCATTCCAAAGGATGCATATCCATTATTTTGTCCCTCCATAAATTAATATCTCTTCCATTTCCAGGTTTCCAAAGGACATTTGAGCTTATCATAGGGGTTTTTGGAGTAGTTTCCAAACCATCAAGCCTCCTTTGGGGTTTTGAATTGACTCTAAGCATCGACTTGTTATGTCCAAAGATAGTTTTCGTTAATGACTTCCTTTCACTAATATTCTTCCTGAGTGATAAAAATCCATATTAAATTTTCTCCTATTTCTTTTTTCATAAGCATAGGGTCTCTAATTCCAAGGCCTGGATGGGTTTTTAGATACTTGAATGTTTCCCATTTGATCAAATGATTTTTTTAAATTCTAGAACGTCCCCCTTCCCAAAGAAAATTGTGGATTTCCTTAGCCATCATAGAGATAAAACTTTGTGGGGAAAGAAGGGAAGTGAATTTGTACAAAGTGAGAGCCAAAAGAATTTATTTGATCAAAACAATGAGTCCATCTAACTTGATCCAATATGCTCCCTAGGAATAAATTTTCATTTTAAATTTAGTGATGGCATCGCCCCATGCTTGCAATAAATGTGATTTCAAACAAATAAGATTCCCTAATATTTAAATTCTTTCAAATATTCCACATGGTGGAAGCCCATAATACTTTCTATTTGTTATTTCTTGTGAGAGGAGGCATTCTAGAAAAAAATCTATGATTTTTCTAAGTTTATTGGACCTCTAGAGGCATCCAAAAAAATTTCAAGGACCGAATTAAATTTTTGTGCAATTATTGCAGAAGCCACTCCTAAAAGGATGGTATCATGAGAAAATTGAGAGTGATTTATATTATTTATTGCATGAACAGAATTGATACCATACATATGCTCATGACTTCTTGCAAAATCCAACCTTCTACTAAGAGAGTCAACCATTACGATATATAAAAAGGGGGACAAAAGGAAGCCTTGATAGAGGCCACGAGAAGCACGAAAGAATCAGTATGTTCTTCCATTTATTATTGGAAATATCTAAGGTTATTTAATGCAAATGGAAACCCAATGTATAAACCTTTCATAAAAAAAGGTTGACACAACCTTAAATAAATAATCATGTCTAACCATATCAAGGGAAATAGTGATATCAAGCTTGATGATTATTCCTTTGTATTATCTTTCTTGAATAGAATGAATTGCTTCTTGGACTAGGATAACATTATCAAATATTTGTCTTTTATGCACAAATCCACCTAGAAATTATTTTTGGGAGAAGAAATTTAAATCTTGAGACCAAAATATTTGAAATGTCTTTATAAGAGATATTACATAATGAGATTGGTATAAACCTATAAAATTAAGATGGATTTGTTTCCTTTGGAACCAATGCTAGGAAATAAGTATTGATTCCTCCACCCATGAAATTGTGTTTAAATGGCTAGTCAATCAATTTACAAAAATACCTCCCAAAATTGATGATAAAAGTGAGAGGAAAAACCATCCAGTCTAGGATCTTTACCTGGATTAACTAAGAACACCAACTTTTGGATTTCTTCCTATAATATTTCATTCACAAGCATTAAATTGACATGAGAAATAATTCCAGGGACATTTTTAGAATATATTTTTTTTCCATAACATTGATAGGACTAGAAATATTATATAGCTCAGCGTGGTGGAAAACTTCCTCCTCTTTCATTTCCCGAAAGCCCAAAATTTTATTACCTCTTATCACTAATTACTTTGTTATTTTTTTATATCTTATTCCTTGTTTGATTATAAAATAAATTCGAATTCATATATCCCACCTAGACTCATAGAATTATGGACTTTATTCTCCATTCTTCTTCCTCTTGTGTGAAAGCCTTATGAAAGGCTCCAAATTCTTCCTTTTCCTAAATTAACATCTCCTAAGTAATATGACCTTCCTCTATTTTGCACTAAAGGTACTCCATTCTCATTTGATGTGCTTGTATAGCTGATTTTTTGTCCATCCTCTACTTATGGGTCCATTGCTTGAAGGCTTCGTTGAGGTGCTTTATCTTCTTCTCCCAAATTGAAATTAGACTGCTTGGGACCTATAATCTCCAAACTTGTTTTTCTAGGTCAGTAAAACCTTTTTTTGATGCCAAATTGGATTATAGAAAAATAGAATAGGGACATCATTCTCATCTTCTGAAATTGTCATTTCAATAGGGTGGTGATCAGAATTGTTCCAAGGGAGAACGCGTGAGGATACCATGATATTTTTTGTTAGAAAGGAATCAACAATTAGAAAGCAGTCTAGTCTAGTAGCTATATGGCCCAAAAAAAATATTTTATTAGTATAAGTTAACTTGTTGGAGGTTGATTTAACATCCAACCAGTTTATGCTTTGAATGAAGTCTTTCATAGTTTCATGAAATTGGTCTCTCACTAAAGATCCACCTTTCTTGTTTCATTCATGCAGAGTAGTGTTAAAATTCCCTCCAAAAATATATAACGAACCAAATGGGGAATCACCAAGCTCCAATAAATAAGTCCAACACTCATATTTTTCTCGGAAATGGATTTACATGTATAGCTTAACAATAGAGAATACCCAATTTGAAGGGATATCTAGGAACTTTGTTGCTATCCAATGAGTGGATGATTATTGTACTAGTACTTTGAGCAAAGATTGAGCACATAATGTGAAAAATCCACTAGAGCCCCGTAATAGCTAACCTAGAGGATACCGCTACCATGCCCTAAATTATGTTACTTTTGAATGATCTCTTGATCTCCCATTTTAGTCTCATGAAGCAGGAGGACTAAGGTTTTTTTCCTTATTTATTAAGGATTTCACATCTTTTTTTTTTTTTTTTACTCTAATCCATTTCAGTTCCACGATATACTCTTCATTATTTACTACTACTATGACTCGATATCCCCTTGTGAAGGGGTTGAGTTTCCTCCTTTATTGGTATTACTATACACTTTGAGTTTTGGGTCCAAAATCATTTGGGTTCCCAAATAATTTTCTTTCTATACTTTCTCTATTTAGGTCTCTTGGTTAGACTTCCTTCCATCCTTCCTATGGATCCTAACCCAATATTTTTCCTTCCCTTCCTATAATTTATCATTAGAAAAGCTAGAAAATATAGGACCTGACTTAACATTTCTAGAAGAGAGGATCTCATAATCATCCAGGAAAGACTCTTTCTTAGATTGTGTAGGGACTAGGTCATCCTCCAGGGGAATTATGTTCTCATTAATCCAATCCACTATTGGATTTGTTGCCAATTTGGGGTTCTTCATGATTTCCCTTTTGTCATTCACCGTATTCAACTCCTCACAATTGTTGTTTCTCTCTTTCTTCCTAGTTATCTTACTAGTCCCTTCTGCATTTATTGGGTCAAATTTTTGGGGGGAAGTTGGTCCTTTCCCTTTGTTTTCATTCTGACCAAGTTTTCTATATATTTTTTTTTGTTTTCTTTGATGGGGAACTTATTCTTTGGCTTGCTTCCATTGTCCCCCCTCCACGACTTGTTTCTGTTTCTCCTCTTGTGATATTTTGTAGCTTCTAGAAAATGGCAGTGTTCATGGCACAATTTTCATTTAAATGGAAGTTGGTCATAGTCCACCTCTTTTATGTAAGAACATCTATACAAGTGCATATATATAGCCATTGAAATTCCCTTATCTAGATCCACTTCGACACAATTATGTGCATAGGAAAATAAACCCTCATGTGGCTCAACTCAATCAATATATTTTCCCAAGGCATTTCCAATGCTTCTAAAGGTCGTGCCATTCTAAACATGTGGAGGAAGGAAGGAGAGTGTTACCCAAATAGGAATTGTAGATACAACATCACTTTCCCTCTTAAACTATGGACTCCGGTGATCCATATATAACCCTTAAGCACCCATAAAATATGACCCACTTCGGAAAATCAAGTCCCAATTTGCCTTATTTTTGAAGAAGGTAAAAAAACTTTCCCATAAAATTAAAATGAGACAACACCATTGATCATTATATTCTAGTTTTTCTCCACCCAAAAACTTCCAAAACATGGGGAATCCTATATCCACATGAACTAACCAACCAGGTCGTGCTCTGCAAGTTGTAGAGCACAAGATATCAGACAAAGGTTGTATACCTTCACATTAGGAATTTCCTCTAACTTCTTGACAAAGTGGGTCGTATTCACCTTCGCAGATTTCGGCCCATTGTCTATGAGATTTTTGAAAGCCTCAATGTTTGGAGCTAGTTTGGAGCTAGTTGTGGGGATGTAGGCACAAGACCCTGGAAATTGTCACCATCTTGCTACAAAAAACTTAGAAAACTTCAAAAACCCTTAGAGGAAAAAAAATTGATTATTTTAAGGAGGAGATGGGGGTGGGATTTTATCCACTTATATCTTATAAAATTAAATAAAATAAAATATATATATATGTGTGTGTGTGAGTGAGTGTGTGTATAAAAGTTATGTTTTTTTTAGAAATATGATTTTTATAAAAGATGATATTGGTCCATGATAAATTAATGATTACAAATTAAGAATATCTTTGGTAAAGTGTGTGTGAATATCCATGGTTAAGAAATTTGGAAATTATATATATATATATATATATATATATATATAAACAGTGGGAAAACCTATTATAACTCAATTATCAAACCAACACCAGGGACAACCATTATTGGGTACTATCTGCTAATTCAGGTTGACTCATCATTTTTATTCAAGAAAATTGTGCCATATGTAATTACCCACTCTCTCTCTCTCTCTCTCTCTCTCTCTCTCTCTCTGTTATATATTAGTTAATTTTATTTTTTTTAAACTTTGGCAAGGTGAAATGTATCATGAGTAAATGTTTTGATATTACCATAGATTGATCTCTATTAATATGTATCAACCATTTAATTTATATTGCTACACTAATTCACATGGACTTCAACATTGATAAATTAAAACATTGCTACTTGGTTGTTAGCCTATACTTATGATATTTGTGCTTTTTGTGAAATGAATGTTTTGCTACATGCTTTTCCATATGAATCTTCCCTTACAGAATTTTGGCAATAAGAGTTAACATGATTGTTTAATTAATGTAATTTTTTGAAGTAAAATTTTGATTTTTTTTCTATTTAAATTGTGATTAGTCTAAGGAGTTGATGTTTTCTCCCATAAAATAATAGAAAATCTAGCAAATCCTATAGAAATTTTTGGAAATATAAGCTGTAGTTGTGAACTTTTAGAATTTTGGGTGTTGAGGGGTTCTTAATAGTGTTGAATCCATTTCCGCCACCAGAAAAATGATTCAAACACTATGATGATCAAATTTCTTGAAAAGAAAATCACGATTCTGACCAGAAATTGGTAGTCCAAGAAAATTCCTCTTGAAATAAATCACCATATTCTAAGGAGAAATTCGTTGTCCAAGCAAAATCCTCCACAATGTCTTCAAATTGTGTTTACAAGTGCGTTCATAAGTACACCTAGAATTGTAAAAGTTACCCTCATATTTAAAATTTACAATTTCAATAAAAAAAAAATTAGACATAGTTAAAGTGAAATGATATTAAATTAACAATGAATTAAGATGGATTTATGATAGTTTAATCTATATTCCATATAAATACCATAGGTCAATACCATGGATTCTCAATACTATAGGTCATTTTTATTTTTAATTTAATTTAATTTTTATAGGGATAATTTTATTTTTGTTTTGATTGAGTTAAAATGTTTACATTACATTACAATAATATTTTTATATAATTTATTTTAATTAATTAACTTATTTGTATGTAATCTAACTTAATCAAAATGTTAAACATTGGAGATATGACTTTTTGGACTTTCTCAATCTGGCAGAAAATTTTGAGGTGAAATCTTGATTTTTGTTATTTAAATTGATTTTTTGACTGTATATATTGATTCAGCACCGTGAAAAACCCCTAAGGCACTTTGATTGTTCAGGGATTACCCATCAACCTTGTGATTTCAATAAATTCCTGCGAGATTTTAGAGAAATTAGACTAGAAAAATCCAGCAGAAAACTTCCAAAAAATCACACTAAAAACAACTCATTAAATATTACATTACAACTTCTCTACCATATTGAACTAGAAAAATCCTCTTAAAGCAATTCTCCACAAAGTCCTTCAAAATCTAAAAACTCAAATTAAGCATAGAAATTGTGGGTATTTATGTTTGTTTGACTCGTTGGTGAGACGGGATTATAGGTACTAGGAACATTAATTCATGTAAGCATCGACTAGTCGATTTTTCCTCGGTAGGTTCCAAATGGCAGTCCACCTGCCCTAAAATTCAACGTGTATTTGTTAGTTTCAAACCAGTTGATTTTCATTTCTTTCCTCCCAAGAATTAACCAATACCTCGGAGATGTTGTTTATAGCCACATGATTGTAATTGCTTACAATTCATAAATTTAGCGCATTTGGAATTGCATCTTTTTTTCCTCCCTGCAAATCGAGCAATATCTTGAAGATATTGTTAGTAGACACATAATTGCATCTATTTGCAGTTAACAAATTTATTGTCTTGGAAACTGCAAAATGCTATTGGAGTTTGAAAGCCCTCCTATACTTGATACCTACGCTTAATAGGTAAGGGTTTTGATAATTTTCTTGTTACATTTAATTTGTGAATTTGGCCTACTTTTCTTCAGTTTTAGAGAAAATTTTCCTATTGATTGGTTGTCTATTGTAATTCCATATTATAGCCTTTATAGGCAAGAAATCGTCATTTCGAAATAGATGCCATTCAACTTTATATTCTGCTAAACTGTATCCGTCAAGATTTATAACGACTGAGGGTTTTGCCAATAACATGCACAATTTAGTATGTTTCATGTATTGAATCCTTACTAGATCTGGGAAGAGGATGATATGGTGAAATTGATCAGTTTTGTATAAATTAGCAGAGATTTGTCAGTTTAATTATTTTTCAACAGAATTAATAAACAGAATTTTTATCAGTTTAATAAACAGAATTCTTATCAGTTTAATTATTTTTCAAAGTTTAAGAGAAGGTTGGATCAGTTCAATAATTATCTGCCTAATTGCCAGTCGTTGTCACCAGTATTGTCTTGTGGTAGGGTTCTCAAGTTCTGTACATTATTTGGAACAATTTTATCTCAGAATGGGCTCATAAAATCTTTTTATAGTTTATTTTGGATATCATCAAAATTTATTCTAAAATTCTCCTGGTTAAACATGGATCTCTAGCTAGTTACTCGCATTAGTGGGATCTATCACACCATTCTTGGCTGATTCGATACATAATAACTTTTCTATTGTGCTACCTCGTACATACTCACATAAGTTTCTTGATTTCGAGAAAGATAATTTTCTTGATTTCTTTAGTCACGGAGACATATATTTTTTCTATGATTTTACAAGTGGGAAAGTATTAAAATTAAATCATTATGTTAAAAATTGATACAGATAAGTGAAATGAGAAAGCAAGTAAAAATGGTTGGTTGTGAAATTTATGTGAGTTTTCATTTGAAAGACAAGTGGATGTAGATTCATTTTTGTTGGTGGGGAAGGAGGAGTGTTTGTACATTAAATGTATATGAATTAAGGATTTATGAGAGTTGATATTATTCAAAGTTCATATTTATGTTAAAAATTGTTATGGAGAAGTGAAATGAGAAAGTAAGTAAAAATGGTTTGTTGTGAAGCTTATGTGAGTTTTCATTTCAAAGTTGTCTTAAAATTTCAAGATAAGCCAATGTAAATCCATTATTGTGGGGTTTGTACATTAAATGTATATGAATTAAGGATTTCAGTAAGTTGATATTATTCAAAATTTTAGTTGAAAAGGTAAAGTAAATAGTAGTGAGATGGAAATGAACACAGTAATGAATTTGTAATATTTTGAACATATAATTAGTATCATGAAGTAATGGTCACATTATGAGTTAGAAGAATTTCACATGCTTGTTGTACCCATTTTAAATTATTTAATGAATTTGTAATTTTTTGAACATACAATTAGTATTATGGAGTAATGGTCACATTATGAGTTAGAAGAATTTGACATGCTTGTTGTACCCATTTCAAATTATTTAATGAAGTGTTTTCTGTGTCATTTGAAATGATTTAATGTATTCCTTGTAAAGAGGGTGCATGCTCGGTTGTACTTGACCCCCCATAAAGTTTTTGGTCCTGTAAAATTCTAAGCATAAGCAAGTTCCTTTCCCTTGGTGTTTTGTAAGCCTTGCTAAGTTAGGTCGCACATGTAGTGGTCATGTAGTGTGTATCCTCTTATGCAGAGAAAGTACATGACATCAAGTTATGGAATTAACCATTAGGATAGGTACAAGGGTGTAATCACCCCATCTGACATTTAGCCACTTTTACAAGCTCTCTAGGTAAACATGAGCTGAGAGTTACTATGATGTGACCCAACATCCAATTTCCAGTTATATGAGTGGGGTCCACTAACCGGAAACTTATTGAAACCTCTTAGGGACATCAAATCACCTAGGTGTCAAACCACAACCCTTGGTGCTTAGACCTTGAGCTGTAACTTCTTTTAACTGAGCTCACAACCCAGCCGCATGCATAAGTTGTTGTGAGTGTGGTTGGAAGGCTCCATCTGCATGCAAAATCCTCCCTCCATGTGGTTGTAACTGAAATTTTCCAGTTCCATGCATGCAACCACGAAAAAAATGCCACATTTTCAGGGCTAGCCTATATGCCACTATAATAAACAACCTAAAACTTTCCAAAATCAAGTTTAAAGCGATGAAAATTCTATATGATAAGTAATAACCCCAGATCTTGCTCAGAAGTTGCAAAACACATGAGAAAATTTCATCAAACACATGGTAAACATAGTATTACAGGTCATGAATGCATATTTGTTCAATGTCTCCTTAACTTCATCAAGGAATCATCAAGAAGGCTCAACTCCCTCTCAAACTAACTGCAACAACACAAGTTAAACCATCCATTCACGTAATCATTAAATATCTTATTGAATCATCCTATTGTTGCTGCAAAAAATACCCTCCAAAATTTTACTTATACTTGAATTTTGGAGCCTAATGTGGATCTTGTAATTGGTTGTTCTGTAGTCACTTCTTGGTCAGTTGATACTATGTTAATTCTTTGAGTTCCCTTATTGGATTGTTAGTGTCGAAGTCACCCGCTCACACATTTTCATACTGTAATGAATTCATGAGCACATTACTTCACACAAGATTGAACAAGCCTAGCACAATCCACCAAGATAGTGTTCGTGCAATGTTCAATTCATATCGACAGTCAGTGTGAATTTTAATTGATAGTTTCTCACTTTTGGCTTCATTTTTACTTCTATTTCAGTGAGTTTTCAAATTGTCGCTTTCGCACACCGTCGCTTTCAAAAGTATCATTTTCATGTTTTTTACTGTCAATTTTCCTTTCTTTCACTTTAATTAGTGTCTTTTTCATGTTATCTTCACTTTGGCATGTGCCACTTTCATCGTTGTTTGGATATCACAAGTGTCATTCGCACTTTTATCTTCATATAGAAGATGTTGTCTTTTGGCATGGGAAGTGTTGCTTATCATGTAAAGTGGAGGTTTGGCTTAGAGTTGATGAGTCCCTCTAAACATGTAGACATGTTTTACACTCATTCCCAAAGTTTTATTCATTGTCACACAAGTGTTGTCACTTTTGTCACAAAGTGTACCTTTAGTGTTGCATTTTGAGAAAGTGGTCACATTGAGGGATATATGTTGTTCATGTATTCTAATTTATCAATGTTTTGTCTTAAAATTTTCTAAGTGTTTGTTTATGCTCAATTTTTGTCCTTGTTCACTTTGGTCTCACTGATCCCACACTTAGCCTCATCCGTAAAATCCACCCCTTAGCAACTTGACCTCACTCATCCCTCCTAAACTACACATTATGCAATCTCAGCCCTCAATCCCTTACCTTGACTCTTGGAACTATGCACTGCATAGTTACAGTGCCCAACCTTGACCCTAGAGCTCCAAAACTACGTAATCATTTTCTCTAAGCCAACCTCAACTATGCATTTCGTAGTGTTAAAAATCAAGCCTGCAATATAACTCCTTGAATTGTGCAAGTACGCAATATATGATATTATTCTCCCTCCAAGACAACACATTGGAAAAATTTAAACCTCAATCCTTAAGCTTGATCCCTAAAACTCCTCAACTACACAATCCCCCAGCTTGTTCTTTTGCCAAAACTCCACATTGGGAAATTTCAAACCTAAAGCCTCAACCTTGAGCTCTTGAGCCCCTCAATTGCGTAGTCACCTAGCCTGGCCACTCAAAATTGCGCATTGGGAAATATCAAGGCTCAAGCCTCAATATTGACCTCCTGATTCCCTCAACTGCATAGTTCCTTGAGTCTATCCTTCAACAATTGTGCATTGGGAAACCTCAAACCTCAAGCCCCAGTCTTAAGCTCTTGAGACCCTCACCTGTGCCATCCTTTGACCCTATTCATCCTGAATTGCACATTCCATAGTCTGAAGCCTTAGTCTTGAACCTTGGCCTCTCAAACTGTGCAATCCCTGAGTTATTCACTCAACCTGTCACCAGTTCCAACAATAACAAGTGATTTCATGGACCATGTTAGATTATGGATTTTTTGGACTAATGTCATCTTGTCATGAATGGATTTCATTTGCAGGTACTTTATCATACCATGAAAGGATGATGATGGAGGAAAGGGGAAGGAGACCATGCTAAAAGACACCTATGGAATGGAAGAGACCAGATGATCATCAGGCTAGAAGAAAAAGGAACAAAATATTACAACAGAAGACAGAAGATCACGATAACATTGAAGACTCCTTAACTCAAGTCATGAGGAGGACGAAGAAGAAGAACATGCATTATCTCTTAGGAAGACTCAAGGATAGCAGCAACAAAGAGTGAATTGAAATTTCCATGTCATCATGAATTCCATGACATCAGTGACATGTCATCTCATGTCATGAGTCATATATGCCACATCATTTATGGATTATGTAAATTATATATTGGAAAATGTAATGTGAAGTGAAGTCCAAGAGTCATCCTTGTAATCTGCAAAGTTGTGTGGGAGTTAAAAGGTCATAGAGAAGTCAAACAATCACGATGATAGTCCAAGAGTCACAAGGGAGGTGAATAATCACCCCATTTGTTATATATACACCCTCATTGTTCATGAAAATTAATTTTCACCTTGGCTCCTCCTACCCGGAATTAGAGAGGAAGATATTTTTTTTGGAGAGAGTGACTTCTCTAATGCTCCATAATTAGGGCCATTGTTGTTCACTGTCTTAATGTATCTTGGAAATTTTACTTAATTCAGAAGCTTGTTGAGCCAACACGCTTTTATGCATGTGTCGTGAATATTGTAAGATTATACTTTGAATGTTTTCAATGTATGTTGTTTTCATTTCAATGGATTTGGTACTTATCTTTCTGAAGGTGTGTTGTATTTTCTTTAACAATAATTTCTTCCTTGTGATCTATTTCGTTGTTTGATAAATGATCCATTCATGTATATGCTTGTGTTACTTTTCTATATTAGTATTATTACTTGTCTCTGAAGGGTCCACTTATCTCTCCCCTTTCGGTAGAAGGAACTTGATACTTTCCACAGTTAAACATTTAATAATGCATGCTCATTTTCTGATTCGAAAATACATGTGTATTAGTCTCTTGTGATGAACTTTGTAGCCAAGGAAAATCTACAATGATACATGGCAGTCAAATCGATACTCTAGATGGTGCTCCTACTCCAAATAATGTGAGGTATAATTGAGACTTCACATTAGGGAGACCCCTTTGGTTGACATATTTCCAAAACCGTCAACAAAATGGTGCTAGAAGGATGGCCAGATGACAAGATGTGCTCGTTGAGTCTATTTTGAATCTCTTATCTTAAATGCCTTATCCTGAAATCGTACTCCTAGGGTGTTTTTATAACATATCCCCTGGTAAAATTTTAATCCTCGATGAGCCTCTTTATCACTTGTCTCAATTGAATTTTAAAAGTGAATATGGAACATCCATAACTAATCACATCTTTGATTTTCTCAAATTCTGTGAATATTACGAAATTGATGATGAATATTTTGCATGTGTCGCTTTCTTCCTCGCCCTTGAAGTTCATGTTAATTGATGGTGTCATGCCTTACCATTTGCTTCTATCCATTGATTTCATCATTTTATTAAGGAGATTCATCAAGCCTTTAATAGGTATTATTACCAAGATGTTTATAAAAGAATCAATCAACTTATAATGGAAACTAATGACAGAATTGATGATTTTTCTAATATATTCCTTCACTTATGTTATGAGTTTCCTGAAGAAGTCATGGATTGGGATCTCTTCAAGAAAACGTTTAAGCATTTGGTTCTTATCTCTTTGTATGTTTAATCCAAACCACTTGATGTTTCTTCTTTCCCAACTCTTGTAATCATGAGACACTCCTAATTTTAGAAGAGGAACCTAGTATTCCTTTTTTCCCTTGACCTCCTTTTTCAGTTCTAATGAGAGTGAATCCTTGTGATGATAAAAAACTAGGGAAATATAAAAATTAATTTCCTAATCCATCTTCTCATCCTCCTTCCCCTTTCCACGATTCAGAACCCATGGAGAAAATCTAGGAATGGTTGATGAAGCCTATGGTGAAGACAAATCTCTTCATTCCTTAAGGCAATATGATTACTCATAATTTAAATCATGAATCTGATTTGGATACCTAGTATATTCTACCATCTCTTTCTCATGACCCCTTGTCCCTCTATATTCCTAATCAATCTCTTCCAAATACAAGCAATGAACAGGTTCAAGGTAGTCACATTTCGCAGGTAGAGGAGGAACAAGGTGAAGGTCATTTCAATCTTCTTTCTCTTTCTTGAAATTTCTCGTGTGAAGATGGTGATTCCTCACTGTTGGTTGATAATCAATATAAGAAAATTGGTTGTCAATAAAATGCAAACAATTATCCTATTCAATTTTAAGTATTGGGAAAAGATCATTCTGATGAGGACGAATATGTTGATGTATATGATGAAGAATGCCCAAGTGTACCAAATGACCTTTCGGTTCCTCTAAAATATGTTGATTTGAAATAACTATATATGGAATATGGTCCAACCAAAGAAAATTTTACTATCGAAATTTCCTCTTCATCTAACTATACCTTGTGCAATCCTGTTTTTGATGCATCTAATTATGATGAAGATACTCTGATTCGGTGGATCAGTTTAAAAATATTCAAAGTGCTCATATTGGCTCAAAACTAGTGCCAAAGCAAATATATCGTCACCTTGATTCCAACACAATTTGTTTCACTCACAACCGATATCGAATGCTCCCCATATCGCGTTCTAATCAAATTAGCAAACAAATAAAAATTTTGGAATGTGGGTTGCAGGTACACCATGTCAACAGTCTGTATGCTGCATGGGAATTTGATTGTGTTTTTTGGGCATAAAGATGGATCACATGTGTCATTGTTTTACTGGTTTGAATTTGGTTTGTTTTGATTGGCTCATTGGTTGTGGTACTGGACCAATGAAGGAGATACATGTGGGCCAATTGGTGGCTACCACGTGGACTCCACTCATTTGTACAAAAAAAATTTTGAGGTCGAGCTACCTCCATAGGGTTAAAAACTATGACCTACTACCCACCAACCAAGCCCTCCACTGGCTTGCCTAGATTAGTTCTTAACTACTATGGTGCACTGAGCATATTTAAATTTTATTGGGAGTGGTAATGGGGGTCGGGACCCGGGTTAACCCTAAACACTAGTCCACCTAACAACACTACGTGGTGGGAAAATGATGTCGGGGGTTAACCCCACCCTGAACCATATATTATGCGTAATAACCCAAAGTCAAAATTCATGTACTAATTCACGAGCGATATGTTCCAAAACATAGAAAACCATATGATAAAACGATGTTCCAAAGTTTTGGGTTATTTATTGGCGGAGTATAATATGTATTACTACACATTTTTTTAGGTTGAACACGAGCAATTAACGTTATCTGGAGCCACGACATGTGAACGTGGAGTATGCTATGGCACAGTTAGCCACGCCACCGGTGGAACCACATGTCAACATGCCAACCATGGGTGTATGCGGGGTTGGTTTATGAAAATGGGCGCGAGATTTTTGAATTGAACCATGGTGGGTTCCGAAACCCAACTGAAAAACAACCCTGGTCACAAGAGCAGTTTAAAAATTTGGCGGGATCGGCCCAATAAACCCCAAATCCGACGGTTTTGGTCATGCCATTTGTTGCTAATTTATCGGTTCAAGTCCGACATAGGAAAATTAAGTGTTCGAAAATTTTCAACCAAACCAGTAGGAATCTCACCAGTGTAGGGAAAAATTTTCGCTCCATGTTGCCACAAAAGACGTAATTTGTAGAACAATTTGGAGGAGAGTGCGAATTGTAGGAGAATTAGTAGGAAAACTTCTATGGAGCATAACTCAGTTATTTTTTGACCTTTTTGAGTGCACAAAGGGCCCAAATAAGGGTGTTTTACTGTTATGGAGCCATTGGAGACATGTTTTTAGCATTTTGAGCACTGTAACTTGATGTAAACACATATTTTTGAGCATAATGAAAGATGTCCAACATTGGATGTTGAACCAGGAGATGTAGTTGTAGAAAATGTCTAACACGGCTCTAATACCATGTAGAAATTATCTCAATGGACTCAATTCGATCATGCAATGTACTAAAGCAAGATATTGAATCCTTCTACAATATTTATGGAATATAAAACATGATCGCTCAATAACATGAAAGTAAGAGAAAGAAGTAAATGAATACACAACACCAGATATTCCCGGGGAAGGAAACTGCTCAAATCCCCTCTGTCTTTATTGTATAATAAACCAAGGAATTATTAAATAATACAATTTATTTGTGATCACCACAATCTTATACACTCTACAAATTGCTTCACACTAGTCTACGAAAAATTGGACAAACACATAGCCAATTATTAGCTTACGCTTAGCCTACCCTGCTTATTCAATACATAGATAATTAAAACCCTATTAAATAGGAAATTCATCCTTCCTTTATTGTGAAATTCATCATGGGCTTCCCATGGTTTCATAATTTCACCTGGGCAGTTTTCCTAAAATACAAATGATAGTTTACTTGCCTTGAACCTTTGTCTCAACTAGGTCTCCACTAGAATTACCATGCATAAAGCTATAAATAGTGAATCATCATTTACTTGGTAGATCACTACTGGTGAATTAAATCTATTTTAATTCAGCTGATCTTCCACTAGTTCATCAAACAGTTAGAACTAGTTAAACTAATTTTAACTAAATTATTGTGAGTTAGCTGATCCCATCCACACTACACTAGTGCTACAATTACAATTGGACCCTGTTAATAATAGAATCACCCTACATGCCTACCCTTAGACCCTCAACTCGAAATTATTGAGCTAACTAATTATATCACACTTAGTTAACTATTACAAGTTGTTATGAGATAATATTACAATTACTTTTCCAATTTATTTAATAAATTGGTTGCACACTAATGTATCGCTAGGACCCAACAATGTGTGACCTGTGATCCCACACTAGTGTGTGTGTTGCATTTTCTTGTTGAATTTCAAAACTCCCTCTCAACAAGAAAGGATTATCTGCTCCCCCGATCCTCCCTCTGTGGTATTCAAATTTGCACTTTGCAAGCGCCTTCATCAAGATATTTGCATCTTGATCCTCCGTGGGAATGTACTGCAACAAAATAATGCACCTTTGAACACAATATCTGAGATGGTGGTACCAGATGTCAATATTCTTGGACCTGTCATGGAATACTGGATTAACCGATAGTTTTATGCAACTCTGGTTATCAAAATGTATCACCGTCGGATCCATCTGATGACCAAACAAACCAACAAGTTTCTTCGTCATGCAGATGGCCTCACAAGCAGCCTAACTAGCTACCATGTACTCTGCCTTAGTTGAATTGAGTGCAACAGAACTCTGCTTCCTGTTGTACTAAGTAACTATTGTTGATCATATGCTAAAGATGCCCCGTGATGTGCTCTTCCTGTCTGATGGACTACCTGCCTAATCTACGTCGATGAAGCCTTGAAGCTTCACTACCTTTGTATGTATGTACCATAATCCATACCCGATAGTGCCCTTGAGATTTCTCAACACATGCTTGCCAACCTTCCAAAAGAGCTTGGTAGGCTTAACGTAGCTTGACTAAGTTCGTTAACTGCGTAGCATATGTCTGGTCGTGTGTTCACCAAACACATAAGTGAACCCACAAGTTGTTTGTAAATAGTATCATCCACTACCTCACCTGAGGTACCATCCTACTTCCTCCAGTTACCTATAAGAAAAGTCTCCATGGGTTTGCTTCCCTCCATGTGGAACTTCCTCAGAGTATGCTTGGTATACTTTCCCTGAGATACAAATAGCTCCCCATATTTTTTTCATATTTCTAGGCCTAGAAAATAATGCAAGAGTCCCATGTGCTTCATCTCAAATTCTCTTGCAAGATCCTCTTTGAAAGAAGTTATGTGTTTCTCATCACCTGTTAGTATAAGATCATCTACATAAACTACAATAATTAAATTCTTAGCATCAACCACAATATGATATAGGTTCACATATGCTTCACTATTTGTGAAGCCCAACCCAGTGAAATAGTTGGCGATCCTGATGTACCAAGCACAAGGTGCTTGCTTCAGCCCATACAATGCTCTCTTGAGTCTGCACACATGCAACTCCCTATCAAAGGTCTCAAAACCTTCTGGCTGCTCAATGTACACTTCTTCCTCAATAAATCCATTGAAAAAGGTCGTATTTACATCCCATCTACACTGAGAGTGAAAGGATAGATCTAATCGATGAGTACCTTTCAACCGGTGAAAAAATCTCTTCATAGTCAATCCCCTCTACTTGTGATAATCCCCAGACCACAAATCTAGCCTTGTATTTCTCCACACTCCCATCTGCTACTCACTTCACCTTGTAGATCCACCTGGATCCAACCACTAAATTCCCCACTGGTCTTGGGACCACTTCCCATGCATTTTTTCTGATAATGGAGTCATACTTCTCAACCATGGCATCAACCCATGTTGGTTGATGCACTAATTTATCAAAAGAGGATGGTTCTATCACAACACACTCGCTCATAAGAGCCATGTATCCAATATACTTGTCTAGAGACCTTATCTGCCTACATTGTGATGTAGGTGGTCCGACATGCTCTGTCGCATCTAGCATCAATATGTCAGCCTCTCTAGTGCGCTTCCTACCATTTCTGGCGGATGGCTCTGAATGAGTGGTTTCTTCCACTCCATGATCCTCCGCTTATGGCTTCTCCACATGCTGAGGTTCATCCTTTGGAACTAAGAGCTCCTCATATGCATGAAAATCAAGCTCGCTCTCCAGGGACAATTGCATGGCTTTCTCCTCATCAAATTTAACAGCTCTCCTGACAACTGTCATCCTGTTAGCCAAAAAATACACACGATAGTTGTGAGGAGTATTAGTGTACCCCAAAAATATCCCAACCTCTATTTTTGGTTCTAGCTTCTTCCTGACATCTTTGGTCACATGGAAATAGACAGAAGAGCCAAAAATTTTAAAATATGAAACATCCGGTTTCTTACCTCAAAAATACTCCTCTAGTGTACTCACTCCAAGTATCCGATGAGGACTTTCGTTATGCACAAGTACCATTGTGTTGCATGCCCCTACCTAGAGATGCAATGATAGGCCCCGATCATGTTACATAGCTCGTGCTACTCCCACAATTGATTTGTTCTTTCTTTCTAAAACTCCATTCTGTTGTGGGTTATGAGGTGCAATCAATTCTCTCTGAATTGCTTCCATGCCACATAAGTTCTTGAATTCATTAGAGATATACTCACCACCATTGTTGATCCTTAGAGCCTTCACCTTCTTCCCTGTATCTTTCTCTACAAGTGATTTTAACTCACAAAAATTGGATAACACTTGATCTTTCTTCTGCAGAAAGAAGATCCAACACTTTCTATAAAAATCGTCAACAAAAATCACATAATAATTGTGCTTTGTTGTGGAAGGCATAGAGAATGGTCTACACATGTCTAAGTGAAATCTCTCAAGGATTGTCGCTGCTCGGTTCTCCTTCTCATGAAAGATGGCCTTAGTATACTTCCCCATGGTACATCCCTTGCATGTTTCTATCTGTGCAGGAGTACCCTTTGGAAGAACTATAGAAATCTGCTGCATGATCCTAAAAGCACTATGGTGTAGATGGCCCAGTCTCCTATTCCATAACTCACCTGTATCTTGACTCACCACCTTCCCTTCTTTACTTCTCAATGCGTATACATCAATTTTGTAGAGGTTATTCACATGAACCACAATATTCTTTACTTGTGATGTGGCTTTGTGATGAGGGAATGCATTTCCTTCACTAAAATCCACATCATATCCAAGATACTCCAACATTGCAACTGAAACTAAATTATTTTTCAAGCCCGGTACATGCATGACATATTTTAATAAGAAAGGTTTACCTGAATATCTCTAGAAAGTAACTATACCAATCTCGATAGCGCTATAACTCCCTTCATCACCCATCTCAATGTGCATCTGAAGATCCTTCTCCTCCAAGCTACTAAAGAGTTATTTGTTTCCTGTCATGTGGAAATATGCTCCACTATCCAAGTACCACATAGATCCCATCATAGTTGAAGCCATGCATGTGATGAGAGAGAATTTTAACTCAAAATGTGAGGCAAAAGCTTCACCCACTACAGCTCTTGGAGCCTTCTTCTTCTTCTTCTTCTTTTTTGGAAAATTTATGCCATAGTGTCCATGATCATGACAGTGAAAACATTTCACCTTTGTCATATCATGCTTCTTTCGTTCTTTTCTGGTCTCAGATTTGTTATGGGACTTCCTCTCCTTCCCGTTCTTTGCCTTACCATCCAAGAAAAAAATTTCATCATCATCATTCTTGGATGAGGATCAATCCCTGGTATTCCGCCGAAACTCTTCTTCTACGAAATTTGACCAAAGTCGCTCCCAATATGGAAACTTCTTCCTCCCATTCACATAGTCTTGTTAACTATGCCAGTTCTTAGGAAGGCTTAGAAGTGCTAGGTTCACTAATTCATCATCAGCTATAGTAATCCCAACACTTCCAAGCTCATCTCTACATTGAGTGAACTTGGTCAAGTATTTTTGTATTGTGTCACCCTTCTCCATTTTGATTTTCCTAAGCTTGTCCTTGATTGCCAATTTTCTGTGGTCACTGTTGCTTTGAAACATATTTGTCAAGGCCTTCCACATAGCAGATGGAGTTAACTTTCCATGGATACTTGAAACAATGTGATCTCAAACTCTCTGTAACAAGATCCTTTTCGCCTTTTCTACCTTCTTCTGCTATGCATGAAGAAGTTGGGCATGTGTTGTTGCGGGATTGGGAATATCATTATCCATGAATTCCTTCAACCCATTGTCATCCAACACTACCTCCATCTTGTCCTTCCATGCAATATAATTCAAACTTCCCTCGAGTGCATATTTGAGTCTCTTGCCATTGAAAGACATCTTTATCCACTTATAGCTCCAAATAAAGTACCTGCAAATTTTAATATTGTTCAATACAAACTCAATTTATTCTCCACTATTGTGATTCTTGGCACTCTGATACCATGTATAAAATCTCTAACACAACTCCAATACCTAATATAAATTATATCAATGGACTAAATCCAATCATGCAATGTACTAAATCAAGATACTGAATCCTTCTACAATATCTGCGGAATATAAAACACGATTGCTCAATCACATGCAAGTAAGAGAAAGAATTAAATCAATACACAACACCAGATATTCCTGGGGAAAGGAAATTCTCAGAACCCCTCTATCTTTACTGTATAATCAACCAATGAATCATGAAACAATACCATGTATTTGTGATCACCACAACCTCATACACTCTACCAATTGCTTCACACTGATATAGGAAAAATTGGACAAACAAATAACCAATTATCAACCTACCCTTAGCCTACCCTGATTAAGAAATCCCTAGATAATTAAACCCTTATTAAATAGGAAATTTAGCCTTCCTTGATTACACAATTCATCATGGGCTTCCCATGGTTTTATAACTTCACCTGGGTAGTTTGCCTAAAATACAACTGCTAGTTTACTTGCCTTGAGCCCGTGTCTCAACTGGGTCTCCACCAAAATTAGCATGCATGTAGCTATAAATAGTGAATTATTTTTTACTTGGAAGATCACTACTGGTTAATTAAATCTATTTTAATTAACTTTATCTTCCACTAGCTCATCAAACAGTTAGAACAAGTTAAACTAATTTTAACTCAATTATTGTGAGTTAACTAATCCCACCCACACTACACTAGTGCTACAACTACAATTGGACCCTATTAATAATAGAATCACTCTACATGCCTCTCCTTAGACCCTTAACTCTGAATTATTGAGCTAACTAAATCTATCACACTTAGTTAACTATTACAAGTTGTTATGAGATAAGATTACAATCAATTTTCCAATTTATTTAATAAATTGGTTGCACACTAATGAATCGCTAGGACCCATCACTGTGTGACCTGTGATCCCACACTAATGCGTGTCAGTTTCATTTTCTTGTTGAATTTCAACAGTAGCCCAGGAGGGGTGAACTCCATCATTTTTTGTCTTGTTTATATTGTTATGGTAGTGATATATTCTCTATTTTCTGAAAAAAAACAAGTTTTAAATCTTGTTTATGTGTTAATGAACTTGACATAATTGACTATAAAAACCTAAACATATCATTTGCAATTTTCACCATAAACTCTCAAGTTTTCATAAACATATCAGTTTAATATGGGAGATTTATTTCTTATTTGTTTTCAGGATTTAATTTTGTTGCAAGTTTGCCTGATTCTTACAAGGTTGAAGGTCAAAATAGAAGAAGGAAAGCTTGTGGTTGAAAGCCCTCAAGGTAGGTCAAGGAGAGCACATTTTCCACAATCTCCACCACAAATTTCACCTCAAGTTTCACCAGAAGCCTCACTAGTCATGGCACATGAATGAGATCCCGAAAATATGTCAGAGGATTAGAAGGATTTCATAAAAGAATTCTTTGATATGACACAAACGGTGAAATTTCTCTATGAAGAGAGGAATACAAGGTTGCAACAAGGTGAGAGCTTCAATCCTCTAAAGGGAGATGGAGATAAGACTAAAAAAGGAGATGGAGGAGATGGGGGAAAACCTCCAAAATGGAGTGGAGGTAATGGTGAAAAACCACCATTAACACCACCTTTCTCTTAACCTCCATCCTCACCATAATATTCACATTCATCATCTTCTACATTAACCCCTTCACAAACACTTCCACATTCTCCAAAGGGACATGGTAAAACTCCACTTTTAAAAATTGAAATAAAGTTTGAATTGCCTATGTATAATGGAAAGGTAAATGTTGAGAGATTAGATAATTGGGTTAGTTAGCTTGAAGTTTATTGTAGGATACAAAGGATTAAGGATAATGAGACCAAGATTCAGCTTGCTTCATTAAGGTTGGAAAGTGCAGCACTCATTTGGTGGGAAGCCAAAAATCAAGAGAACATGAAGAAACATGGTAAGGTTTTATCTTCCTGAAATTATTTTTTTGTTGCAATAAGAATACAATGTTATCCATTAGTATACATGCAGAAAGTTATCATGGATTGGAAAAATTTAGGCAAGAAAGGGTCAAAGTGTCAAAGTTATACCCAAGGGTTTAGAAGAAGAGCATTGATTTTGGGTGTTTATTTTTCATCTCAAGATACTTTGCTCAAATAAATTGGAGGTTTAAATAGTTATTTGAGACACACTATTCTCTTGTTTAACCATACAAGTTTAGATGAAGTTTTTGTACATACCACACATCTAGAAGCAAGAGGGATACATGTTTATGACGAAACAAGTGAGAAAACTTTTGAGTCTGGAGAAAAATGAAAGGGTAAGTTCAACAGAAAAGGAAAGAATAATTTTTCTATGAAAATGGAGAAAGAAACACTTGCATGCAAACATTGTTCCAAATATGACCATGATGAAGATCATTTTTGGAAACTTCATCCAGAGATGAGACCCAAAAATTTTAAGAACAAGGAGAAAGAGAAGAGAACTGAAACTACACAACATTATTTAGGTTCAGATTCTAGAGATGAAACAAAGATCAAAACCATGGGTTTGAAAGGTAAGGACATTGCAAGTACTAGTTCTTCAAATTGTCTCAATGATACTCAATTTGACAAAACAAGAATAGAGCTTTTCCACATTAGAGTTATTCCAAAACATACCATGATAGACACATTGTTTGATAGTGGTTCACAAGAAAATATTATCTCTAAATATATTGTCAAGAAGTTGAATTTAGAGACCATTCCTCATCCTTTAGGTTTGGTATGTGATAATGCAAAATTGCAGGTGATAAGGAAGTGCATACTTATATTTGCAATCACTGCAAACTTTATTAATGAGGTTGAACTTGATGTAGTTTTGATTGATATATGTGGTATTGTTTTATATTTATGATAGCATAACCATATTTCATCACCGTGAGAACAAATATCATTTTTTCAAGAATAATATTGAGTACATTGTTAGAGCGCATAGCAGGAAATTGAGTTTATCTCTTATGAATGTTGGACAAATGAAGAGAACTGTTAATGTTGGTCATAATTTTGCACTGTTAATGTTCAAGAATAAAGATGTTGAGAATGAATCCTTTCAAGGATATGAATAAAATTTGAAATATGATATCATTAAGGTTGCTAATTCAAGTGATAATATTTTTTAGGATTCTAACATGTTGCTTCCTAAAAGAGGTAAAAAAAATGAAGTGAATTTACTGTAGGATGCATCATTGTTGAACATTGGTGTGAACAAGATGCTAGTGTTAAATAATGTAGGGGTCAAAATCAAATTCAAAAGATTTACAAAGAGGACATTAGTCCCAAAACATCTTCTTGTGGGTTTCATAATGTTATGGCTTTCAAGAAGGATGGTGCATGGCGATGGCGATCACATTTGGTAAAGAGTCGAGACAAGTGTAATGCTAAACATGGTAAGTATCATCATGACGAAAATGTTCAAGGTGAAGTGAATTTGAAATTGCAGAAGTTTCCTTTGATTGAAGACCAAAGAGGGAATGCTCATATTGCTTCAAGGGAAGTTTTCTTTTCTGCAAATTTTGAAAAAAATGCAGCAAGATGTAATTTTTGATAGCAAGACAAGGAATCCAAAATCATGGAAAGTGATGTACTTTCATGAAAATATCATCTATTTATGGCGAGGGAACTATACCCTCATCTATTTTTTGATTGATAATGAGCTTTTCAAGGTCCAAAAGCTTCTATTTGGGAGGAATGATCCGGTGGATTAATTTAATGCTCAAAATTCAAAGTGCTCGAATTTTCTTGAAACTAGCACCAAAGCAAAGATCGCGTAGCCATGATTACAATGCAATTTGTTTCACTCAAAAATGATATCAGATGCTCTTGATGTCACATTCTGATCAAATTGGCTTGAAACAACTAAAAATTTTGGAATTTGGGTTTCAAGGAAAATTTTAGGGGCGAATTTTAGCCCAAAGGCGAATTTTAAGGGATTTTAAATTTTAATAGGGCGAATTTTTTATATAAAACCCATTTTATTTAGTTTAATAAAATTAGCCCAATAATTATTTGAAAAATAATTAATTATTAAATATTAGCTCACCGAAAAAACACATAAAAATGAAATTCGCCCTAGATTTTCTTTGGTTGGAGTAGATTTCCATGGCATTCGCCCGGATTTACAGGGTTGGAGGGAGGGGTTAGAGTGATTCACCCTATTTTTTCACTGGTTTGACGGAGAGGTCGTTGGAGCTTTGTGCTTGCCGATCTTCTTCTTGCTGGCTGAGCAAGGGACTTGACTAACCCTCTCTGGTCCGTTAGGGCCCTCACATTGTTCGAATTCGTTTTTGATCTTTTCACTGTTCAGAAAATGGAAAATTCAATGATCGACACATGAGCGGCGGGGTGGTTGGATTCACCAAGGATAGGCGCCTTGGGCTCAGAGAGTCAGATGTGGTCGATCTGCTCAGTTGCACGCATTGACGAGTTTACATAGGGAGTTTACTCAGTCACATCAGAGTTTACTTCATTTCAGTGGGACTAATGCAGTTCTGTGTATTGGGGGACTAGCATCCCAACTTGGGATTGATTATGTTTTTTGCTGATAAATTGGAGAATATGGGTGAGGCCTTGAGGCAATCCTAATCGATGGCTCTTATTCTTTTAGTTTGGGCATGTTGGTGTTGCATGATTAGTGGTGTTGTTGGTCAAACCAGTCCAAAGATAGTTTACATGGTCATTCTCAGAGACTCGGCTTTCGTGCATCATAACAGTGTAAGCGCCATGGCCACTACTCACCATGCTCACAGCCATCATTAGAAGCCTGGAAAATTGCGTAAGATGCAAACACCAAGGTGACCAATTTTCTCCTTTTCTAAATCCTTCTTGTTTGATACTGAGTTGATCAGATCTACTTGGTGGTTTCTCATATATATATTATTCTTTCAGTTTATATCAATGCACTGTTCTTAATAAAAGCAGCCTTCCAGACCAAATATAAAATCAGTAACCCATGTTCAGGCCATTGAGATGATGAGTGTTGATTTTGCAGGCAAACGAAGAATCCAACGAGGGATCTGTACACTTCCTACCTTGTTAGGGTTCAGGACTCACTTTTGAAGTGCACTCTGGAGAGAGGAACTTACAAGAAACTCTACAACTATCATTACTTAATCAATGGATTTGTTGTTCTGATTAATCCTCAGCAGGTGCTCGTCTTTTAGATTTTAGATTTTAGATTTTAATTGATTTCTGATGGTGGTGCAAAGCATAATGCCCAATTCTAGAGGCAAGGTTGGGAGTATCATCAGTGTTATATGTGTAGGAGTTGCCAGCAATTTAATGCTGTAGTATAAATCCATTATAAGCCGATCTATAATTCATTACAGATTGGCTAAATATTTTTTCCATGGCCCTTAATTAATGTTTTCAATTTATTTTTTCTTCTTCTTGTTATCATGTCTTACAATGGGGAAAATGATTGGATGGATTATGAAGGCAGAAAAAATTTCAACCAGACCAGAGGTGTCGCAAGTGACGAGGGATTTCTCAGTCCATACATCTACGACACATACACCAGATTTTATAGGCCTGCCCAAGGGAGCATGGGTTCAAGACGGTGGACCAGAAAATGCAGGGGAAGGGATTGTTATTGGATTTATTGATACGGGCATAGAGCCCACACACCCAAGCTTCTCAGACAAATCAGCAAAGGCCTATCTAGTTCCTCCTCATTTCACAGGGGTCTGCGAGGTCACTAGTGACTTTCCTTCAGGATCATGTAACAAGAATCTTATAGGAGCTCAGCATTTTGCAGCCTCTTCAATTGCAAGGGGAATTTTCAATGCCTCTGAAGACCATGCCTCACCATACGATGGAATTGGCCATGGAACGTGAGTTAT
Organism: Pinus albicaulis; assembly: GCA_034641835.2. NCBI lineage: Eukaryota > Viridiplantae > Streptophyta > Pinopsida > Pinales > Pinaceae > Pinus > Pinus albicaulis. The sequence goes on from CM076579.1 coordinate 1,046,544,105, forward strand.
TGAATACAAATCGATTGCTTTTACAGTTCATTTGATTGTTGCAAACACAGAGTTATTGTGTTATGGTGACTGTGTTTAGCATTGGATGATGTCAGGCACATTGCCTCCATAGCAGCTGGCAACCATGGCATGCCTGTTATTGTTGGTGGGCATCAGTTTTGCAATGCAAGTGGCATGGCTCCTCGTGCACGGTATTTGCTTCATTCCTACACTCATTGTAGTATTTCTGCATCTTTTTACTTTTACAGTCGCCTTGCCTAGTTATTGAAGGATATTGGAAAAAACATCAATTTTGATTGTGCATAAGTTCGTTTACATGAGAAAGAAATCTTCATGACCAAGGATGAGATTTGACTACCATGAGAAAGAGCCCTTTCCAAATTAGAGTATTGTCCCTATCAAGTGAAAGTAGAAATATCCCCCCTAAACATTGCAGGTCCTGAATAATTGTTTTGTAAAGGGTAGTTTTTGACAACCCTGACCACCTTTCCATGGGTAGTAAAAGGCCCTTCAACGTGTGTCAAAGTCTTTAGGTTTTCTGATTAACTTTCGAGCTCTCCCAAGGACTATGTCAAAAGAGCAGATCCACCATTAGTCCCTGAGTCAGATGTGGTGGATCTGCTCAGTTGCACGCATTGACGAGGGCAACTGGTTCCACGGTAGCTTGGATTTAGAGTTTCAAGGTCCAAGATAGCCCATTTCCCTGGTGCCATGGAGCTAAACCCATGGGCGAGGAGGACTTTGGGTAGTGTTGTTTGCCCTTGGGTTGCAACCGTAATTATTTTTTTTTCTATAAATTTGCTGAGTCCAAAATTCGATTTCTTCAAGTGTGCAGCATGCTGTGATTGTTTTGGTCAGTCTAACAACGCTCTGTCATTATTATTTTTTAATAAATTTTCCAGTCCGAATGTGTTGGACCACTGGAGCCTGGTGAAAACTGGTGATTGCTTCAAAGTTCAGCAAGGAGTCCTCATAGGTCAAATTTCAGAAATTATTCTGCGACAGAGGTGCGACTCCTAAATCCTGATGCATAATTTTTGCCCTTTGTGTTAATGGTGTTATGCGTTAATGTTGTTATGTGTTAATGGTGTGTTAATAGACCTATGTGTGAGTGGAATGCCAACAAACTCTTTCTGAAGCTTACACCCTCCTTCACACTCCTCATTGCTATGACGTCAAGTATGTTCTTGATGTTTGGGAATGAGGTTGCAACAAGTTAAGTGGTAAATGTGTTGTATACAGATTCCCAAACATTTTATTTCCTTCAAGAATCCTAGCCAAAGGGAATGCCAACATAATGATTACATTCTGTTCATCACATGATGTATTCCCTTCAAGGAAATCAATTATCTGTATGAACTCTAGAATATTATACAACTGTTTACTCACATCTCATACTACCCCATATTTGGGATAAGCCTCAACTTAAGAATTTGCCACTAGATCCAATGGATCTATAACTTTAGCTTACTTTATACATTGAGTACCAAACATATTTCCCAGTAAGTAGAAGTCTATAAGGTATTGAAATGGTTCTCTATCAAAAAATGATGATTTGAAATTATCTACATGCTCCCCATATGTTGCACAAATTGCCTAAATGCATTTTAGCATCATCTCAATTATTGTAGATGCATCATTTAAAGAACTTACCAGATTTAAATCTCTAGGTCCCCTTATAGGAGCATCCTTATCAAATGTCATAAGTATTTTACTCCAGTCTATACTTGCAGTTGTTGATCCAGGCTCACCACTGTTGCAGAAATTATTGACAGTCATAATTGCATTAATATTTTGGAATCATGTCATATTACAATCAAAATTTCATACCTTCTCGTCAGTTGTAATGGTAGGAGCAACAACCTTACAGGAATTTTCATTGGCAATGTTACACGCCGAATCAGAAATTCCTAATGGTAGAGCAACAGATAGATTCAAATTATTTTTACTGCTAGAGCCATCTGATGCCTCAACACATTGCTAATGAATCATTGTTAGCCAACACTTTTCTGCCAATTGGCTGATTTTTAAAAGCAGTACCATTATGAAAACCAAGAGAAATATCAACATGCTTATATTCCTTATAGAAAACCTAGTTTGTTGTCTTTTGTTGCTTTCATCTTCATAACTATCTTCCAATTTACCTTCCTTGATGTATGTTTTCACCTTCTTTCGGCCTTGATGTTTAAATTTCTGTCTTTCGCTGCCTTTGAAGGTAAAGTGACCTTTCCCTTTATTTTATAATTGCTATCGAATTTTCCTTCCTCTGAAATTGTAGAGACTCCAAGACCCTGAGGATTCATTTGCTTGGTTTTGACCTTATTGTTTTTGGACAATGGTTTCAAGGTTATTATTGCTTACTTGGTCCTTTACTAACAAAGAAGCGCTACCCCATGTTTCAACCTCCTCTGGCTCATCCTTTGTTTTTGTGTTGCTCTCATTGTTTTTATCTCTAGATGAGTTGCTGCCTCCCCTCTACTTAGGCTGGCTGTGGTTTTCAACCTCTTCCTTTTTCTTAGATGTTGTAGGTTTTATGTTGCATGGTTTGATTTTCCTATGTGGACAGTTCAAGGTTCGTTGTCCTATCCTCAACCATGGGAAGAGTCTAAACAATTTAATTGTAGAGTGCTTCAAATTTGTTGGAGAATGATACATAAGAATAACTCTCTTACACTTGATTATTATGAGATTAAGGACAATGTTTTAGAAAATACTCAAGAAGTTCTTTAAGCATGACAAAATTGTTGAATGCATGATACTTTATCCCCTCAATTTTATATGATATCTACAATTTTTGTCCTTTCTCGAAGTGTATATTTGCAGTAGGAAGATTTTGGGCTGTTAGCCTTTTTCCTGCTTGGGATGGGTGGAAGCTCATATGAGTAGATGAATGCAAAAACATTATTTTTGTAATTTGGATCAATAGATAATCCTCTTAAAAATATAAAAGAAGATACAGTTTGTGAGACAACACTATCATGATAAGGGATTGATAAACATTGCATGACTCATGTTGGTTCTTCCACTTTTCTAGAAGGGTACTAAGATTGGGTTTTGCATTCAAAGAGGACTCCCAATCAATTTCTCAAGAATGAAAAACCTAATGAATTATGCATTTCTCTTCATTCATTAAATGGACAGAGCACTAGAATTAACCCAACAAATATCAATACTAATCCACACACTGACACTGATTACTAAAGTAGAATGTGTGACAACAGAAGCCCAACTGTAGAAAGCCAACATCTATTTTTACATTAAGACATTTTTTTTTGGCCTTTTCTCATCAATATTTTGTAATGATAAATTAAATTATATACCATGTAATGCCTTAATTTTCTCTATTTTATTATGCATAGTATTAAAGTCTGAGCCAATACTGGGAAGGATGGAGGATTTGAAACAAATATTTTGTTCCAGAATGGCCTGTGAAACTATAAAGTGATCTAGTATATTGGAAACTTAGTGCTTTCCTCCTCTACGATTATTCCAATTATAAATCCCATTGACAGGAATAAATCTGCCTGTCAAAATCTTAGTAGAACTGTGCTAGCAGTTTGACTCAGCCCGGATTGGAGCATCTCCGGCATATGATACTTGACATGACCACTGTCAACTCTCATGTCAGAACCCTCATTAACAATGGTACTGGGTTTGACATCTAACAATAGATATCTGACTTGCCATTAATGGACACATTGGAAGTGACAACTACCAACATATGACACCAATTGTCAATAGTAGGATCCACAATCATACCCATTTCAGGATCTGAAATATTTTTGGCAAGACAAAATGTAGTTGTTATAGATGCACAAGAAACTGATACTGGTCATAACTGAATGTAACTGATTGCTTCTATATAAATTGATGTTCTAATTTCTTCTTGGTTCTCGGCAGTTTGTACTCTCTTGTATACTTGGCAAACAAATTCAACAAATTCTTAATGTCTTCCCCTCTCATTGCACAATACTTGGTCTCCCTTCCCTTATGAGGGATAAGAGTGACTCCACTCATAGTTTCACTTGCTTATTTTCACTGTAACTTAATAATGAAAAATTGATGTATAGTTTAGGTAGCACATACTGATTTTATCATGTTATAGTATTGACTGATTGTGTTTTCCATTGTATTTTTTCTTCACAAACTGACACACCAAATAACCAGGAAGTTTTTATGAGGGTTCTTGGTTGTGCCTAATGTCTACTTGTGGACACGTAAATTAAGTGAGGTTGTTGTTACCAAGAACCAAATGTTAGGAGAGTATTAACGTGTAATCAACTCCCCAATTCCTATCATGGGATTTGCTGCAGTAGCACTATGACTTGCAAGTATTATAGAAATTACATAGATGGAAAGTTCCTGATCACAACCCACTTCTTTCTCTGGTTTTCATGGCCAGAACCAGTCCAAATATTTGAAGAAAATAGCCTTAAATTCAAGTAAGTCTTGCACCCTAAATCCTGCACAGCAAATTTTCTAAGGTGCAAGAAACAAAGAGGACGGCAATGTTAGGGATGTAGAAGATAAAAGAAAATGAAGAATAATATGGTCAGGTCATCAGTCTAACTGCTTGAGTACAATGTCATGACATAATATCTGTAATGTTTATAGCAAAAATGTAGACAATTCCTTTGAAAACTTTCAGAATTTTAAGAGTTCTACTTTTGTATTCTCATTTTCAAAGTTTTGAGTTGTAAACGCTGAATTAATTCAGAGGAAATCAGAGTTATAAGGCAACTAAATATGCTTCTATTCTCAAAATATCTTCCAAAATAAGTTCTTCGATATTGTCTTCTAAGCCTTAGTATTAGTCTAATATTGGTGAATAATTTCACAAAGAGTTGCACTTTCATAATAAACACAATCTAGTTCATAATTTGTTTATATGTGAAAAATAAATTGTATTAAGCAATTACAAATGGATATTGTGGATTTTAATATACACTAGGCCGTTTAAATGTCAAGTTGTGAGGCTATGCTTTGAGGACTTTACAAGCCCAACATGTGCAATGAATAATCTAAGTCCATACGACTGTGTCGAATAATCCAGAGAATTAAAAGCTTGCAAACATAGAATTCAAGATATGAAAGAATATATGTGAGTTTTGCAGTGCTTAACTAACAAATTCCTTCAACCAAGGGACGTATCTCATCATCTACTCCATTAAAATTTTTATTGAAATATATCCAAATGATTCATGCTTCATACCTCGAAAGATTTAAAATAATTACAACATGGTTCCTTCTGATTTTTACCAAGAATTCAAAACATTTCCAAGACAAAATGATCTCAGTTTATAATTTTGGATTTGAAGTACTGGAGACAGCAAAAAAGATGGATTATGAGCATGAAAAACTGAAGTCCTGACACCAAAGAGAATTTGGATTGGAAGTATTGGAGTCAGCAAAAAGGATGGATCATGAACATGCAAAGCTGAATTCCTAACATGAAAGAGATAAAAGTGGATTCTTGATGAGGAAACTACAGCTCTGATAATGAAGTAGCTTAATCAATTGTCAAACATGCAATTTCATGATTCTTTTCTTCTATAATTCATATAATCTAGAGACAAGGGTTAGAACTAATAATGTAAGAGCAACAAACTAAATCTGTACGATGCAAATGTTGGAGCAATTTTGTGTTATAAGAAACAATATTGTTGTTCAACGTTATGCTTCCCAAGATTTATTTAAAAATGGGATTCCATTCCGAAAACTATAAATATGATGACAAGAGTAGTTCAGTCAAAATGTTCATTATAGTTGTCTCAAAACGTTCATTATTCACCGCCCAATATCCATTTCTCCTCATTGTGGATTGACCTTATTGTCCTGATATTTTCTAGAAATCCCAATTTTTATGTGGGTATATGTGGACAATAGACTGTTGTTATGCACCATGTTTCCCTGGCTCCTACATATTGGAATATGCCCAAAATGATTTTGGAGTGATATCCATTCATGGAAGGATATTTCCTAAGGGTTTTAGAGAATTACCAAACCCCAAACACTTCATCTAGCATCTAAGGCTACATATTCACATCTCCTCCAACAGGAAGATGATATTTCCTTAAATCTTTCACTTTGATGCACTGCGAGTCTAACAGTGCAGTGAATGCGGGTGCTCTGTGCTAGTCAGTGGTGAATGCTTAATTTCACGCTCTCCTTCAATCCACTAGGTCTCGCCAACATTGTGTTCTCCACCTTTGTGAAAGAGATTGTCCACATTAAGGTTTCATTATGGGCTAAATGTATTAATGTTAAAATGTGAGATGTAATTCTTTGAATGGCTTCTTCTCTACAGGGTATCGACTCCGTTAATAAGGAGTGGTAGTAGGAGACAAGTTCTTGTTCCAGTTTTTTATGTTGCATGCCCATCATAAGAGGTGAGAGAAAATATTATATTGTTATGTATGTGCTTCACCATAGCCTTATGGAAGAAATTCAAGTTCCTCTCTCCTTATTTTTCAAGTTCAGTGCCCACTGATAACAAATTTTTCAAGATAATGATTAGCAGACTTTGGTTTGAGTAAGTGCCTAAATGTATGTTTTTTAATGACACCAACCCTTGAAACAGAAACTTGTACTGAGAAACAAATAGCACCGATATCTTTTTCACTAATCAGCTAGTCCACAAAGTAATAGGTAGAGGTGCTAACCCAAAGATTCCAAGATAAAGGGAAGCAAACTCTATAATTTCCAGACTACTGGTAAATCTATTAAATTTTTCTTGTCTAATTTTCAAAAACCTCTAATTTGTCTTGACATAATCTTAGGATATTTTTGGGATTGTCAATTTTCATTTTTTTTCATTACATATTTCTCAGTTCTGTGCAACTATGCAATGAAAACTGTCAGATGTATATGGCCAATCAACAGACTAAATATGGCATTGAAATGTCAAACAAATCTTACCTTATCTCTCTGGGATGTCATTTTAGAGTCCATACTGAACCGCCAATCGACATCAGAAAATCTTTCATCTGCTTCTTTCTTTAACATTTTTTGCACTTCTGTTATCGGAAGATTTGAAGCATGAGGTTTTTTAACGTATATGACATCCTTCCCTCCCATTTTGACACCAACAATAACATGTGTGCCATAAAGGGAAGCAAACTCTACAATTTCCAGACTGCTGGTAAATCTATTAAATTTTACTTGTCTAATTTTCAAAAAACTCTAATTTGTCTCGACATAATCTTAGGATATTTTTGGGATTGTCAATTTTCATTTTTTTCATTACATATTTCTCAGTTCTGTGCAACTATGCAATGAAAACTATTAGATGTATATGGCCAATCAGCAGAGTAAATATGGCATTGAAATGTCAAAAAAATCTTACCTTATCTCTCTGGGATGTCGCTTCAGAGTCCATACTGAACCACCAATCGACATCCGAAAATCTTTCATCTGCTTCTTTCTTTAACATTTTTTACACTTATGTTATCGGAAGATTTGAAGCATGAGGTTGTTTAACGTATATGACATCCTTCCCTCCCATTTTGACACCAACAATAACGTGTGTGCCATAAAGGGAAGCAAACTCTACAATTTCCAGACTGCTGGTAAATCTATTAAATTTTACTTGTCTAATTTTCAAAAACCTCTAATTTGTCTTGACATAATCTTAGGATATTTTTGGGATTGTCAATTTTCATTTTTTTTCATTACATATTTCTCAGTTCTGTGCAACTATGCAATGAAAACTGTCAGATTTATATGGCCAATTAGCAGAGTAAATATGGCATTGAAATGTCAAACAAATCTTACCTTATCTCTCTGGGATGTCGCTTCAGAGTCCATACTGAACCGCCAATCGACATCAGAAAATCTTTCATCTGCTTCTTTCTTTAAGATTTTTTGCACTTTTGTTATTGGAAGATTTGAAGCATGAGGTTGTTTAACGTATATGACATCCTTCCCTCCCATTTTGACACCAACAATAACGTGTGTGCCATACTTCTCAATAAATCTGAAGAGAATGGACAGATATACAATTTAAAAAGTGCAAATTTTCTTTAGGTACATCCCAGATAAGGTGCGGGCATTCTTCAAATGTTCAAAATAATAAGTTGTTAATTAACAAGTACAATGAACCAAACAAAATTTGCAATCATAGCCACATAGTGATCCATCAATCATATAGAGTTCAATTAGAAACTTGATGATTCAATTCTAACATTAATGATCTTGGCTAGTTCCACTTGTATTTTTTAAACCCCTCAACTTGTAATTAGTATTCATTATATAGATCCAGCACAATGGCACACACTATATGAAACAATTCTCAGAAACTATTTCACTCTTTCCAACAATGTAGCAATACCCTGATATATTTGAGAGCAAGTACTGGACATGCAAAATATTGGAGATTACTAAATTAAATTGAAGCTATTATGCAGAAAGGATTCTATTAGACTGTGGTAATAACATTTTCAAGATCCCACATTTTAGATTTTAAAAACTGCTTCAGTCAATAGAGGTCTGATATATCATTTTTTCAAGCTAATATTTGCGTTTCGGGTATTTGAGGAAGCTTTAGTGCATAAGGGAAACTCATTTGTTCATCCACAACGCCCTTAGGCCTAGGGGTTTGATCTCTAATCCTATCATTTTCCTCACTGTTTTGAATCAGATCTGAAGGCATCTCATAACAGTGGTAAAATATCTAAATACACATCCTAAAACTCATTAATGAATGCTCATAATCATCACACATTTAATCTCAAGTAATAAGAAAGATTTATGTCATTGCATTTATGGTGTTCTATGTGATTTTGGAGGACTGTCATATTGTTTATAAGGTCTGATATACGCTTTTATAATTCTGATATAAGTCATAACAGTGGTAAGAAGACATAATAGAAACCTCTAAATTGATAAGAACTCATCTTGCGGCTTTGGTGCATCATCTCTCTTACTTTAAGTTATTGGAAAAGTAATTTTGTGGTTCGGCTAATCATTGTGGAAATATATTGAAATAAAGTGATTGTTGTCTTGCTGATCATTCCTCGCTTCTCCCATGTCTTGCATTGCATCATTGGCATAGTCTTGATTTTGTCTCTGTTTGCATCTAATGGTTGCATATAAGTGCCCCTAAAATAACAACAAAGTGTTAAAGTGATTGCCTGTATAAGTGGCTCATATTCTAGCTGGTAATTTCATTTGAAGATCACTGTTAGCAATCTCTATATATGATAATTGTGCTCTCACAATAGGCATTGGTTAAAACGGTGAATCTAATTGCATATATTTGATGTAAGAAGCTTGAATGTTTGCTAATGATCTAAAGTTCTTCTTCCCTCTACTCTAAAGGAAATTAAAATAAAAAAGGGCAGGATATGGTAGTAATTCAAGTAGAGTGCATAGAGCATCCACGATCTGATGTTCCAATGCATGATTAAATGACTATCATTGTAGTGTTTTGATACAACACCCTTGTGACAATAACCTTTTGTATGACAATAATCCTAAAGTATTCATGATATTCCTCCTATGGGCCTAATTGAAGTATACCTGCGGTGAGTAAGTTCTGAAGATCATACAGTTTCGCTAAGCACAAAGATCTTCTAGAGTTTGTTGGCATGATATTATAGTCATTGACACTGTCTTGAATGAGTGGTTTGCGGAACAAGACCAAAAACCTGAAGGGATCCTAAAAAGAATCAACAATTCTAATCCTTGTGGTATATTGTTGACAGCAAGAAGCTTCAGAACAAAAAGGCATTGTCACACTTAAGGTATAATTCTCATTGACATATGCAAAATAGAGAATAGTAGGCAAGTTGCTTCAGATGCATTTGATCAATGTATGATACTAGCTGATATAACTTGACCAGAGACTTTAAGTTTGTTTGAACAGAGACGTTAGAGGCACCATTGAGAGTGATGATGACAATAATCAATAAGATAGTAACTTTGACTTTAATGACTAAGAGAACTTGATGAGTTGAGCAATAGAAATGAGATAGGCTAATCAGCATAGTGTTTTTAGGATACAGATTTATTACTATAATAGCATAGAAGAACAAGTTCTAAAAGCATATTCAACACTAACTAACCACTAACTATCTTGAAACTGTAGAGACAATTCGACCGACAGTAACCCAATGGCTACTAACCTGTGCCTTCCTATAAACGCTCTAAAGGATTTTCAAATGCCAAATGAGCCCATTCATAAACAAGGACACTTTTTATATAACAAGCTCCTCTTTATACTAGATATGTAATCAATGAACTGGAAACTTAGTAAAACCCCATAAGCTTTACCTAATGATAATAGCCTAAGTGAAAATCTGCGTGGAATTGGTTATCCAAAGGTCTCGAATGCGTTATAATTGTAATCAGTTATTGCTTCCCAGAAAATATTTCAGCTGTTGATAACAGAAACTTGCAAAAGCTTGAGCACAAGCCCAAAATTATGGTTTCTATCAAGAGTCTTGAGAACATGTTCTAAAAAGTTGGAGGGAAGCACCAAAAACATCGATCTGCCATCGCTAAACTATGCAACACAAGCCCTGTTTTTGAAACTCGGGTACTCTAGAAAATGGGAGTTACAGCTCTAGTATTACTACATTATAATCCAAATGAAGTTTATATATAGTATTATGAAGTTTATATATAGTATATACAAGCAAATTGCAATAAAGGAAACAACTATAATCAATACAGTTGTCATGTGAGTGAAGTTTGCAGGCACAACGATTGAGGTAAACATGCATTGCAGTAAGCACAACCTCCTCCATAATGGAAGTGTTCACTGTTTACTCTTGCCTTGGCCTAAAAAGGAATGTGGAAGCTATATAAGTTACATAAGAATGGCTTAACACCTGCTGGCAAGATGAATAACTTATTATAATCACGGCTTAGCCACTATGCAAAAGATGATGAATAATAAACATGTACAGCTCCGAGATCCATTTTGTGTATGGTGCCCATATTAAAATGTGGAATCTTATTAGCACACATTATATGCTAAATTACAGGGCTCCTATCAAATATACTAGCAGATTAGATCCCTAAAGTTTGATATCAATTAATCAAAGGCTACTGCATAATGGAAGCCTTTACTCCTGCCTTGGCCCATAAAGGTTTTTGGAAGCTAAATAGGTTACATAGAAATGGCTTAACAATACCTGGTGGCAAGATGAATAACTTATTATAATAATGGCTAAGTAACTATGACAAATATCCTCACTAATAGACATGTACAGCTACTTAGTACTAATGTAATCACGTTGAGAGTTTTTAAGCCCAAGTACTTAAATTCATTTGCGAGCTTTAATGGACACTAAACACAAATCTCTATAGAATGCACATTCCAATTGACATTATTTAAACACAAATAGCAAGAAACATAAATTCTCCTAATGGAATTTAAACGCAAATAGCAAGAAACAGAAATTCTTGTAATGGAAGAATGTAAGTTACTGAGGTTTTCACCCCTTTGAATTTTTTGCACCTTATGCTTAGCCTCAAGGATGAGGCAAGAAGTTGGTTTAATGGATTGAGAAGAGATGTTCCAACAAATAAAATGATATTATCATACCATAAGACACATTGAAAAAACTTCCACACCACTCTAGCAATATTGCAGTATGATAAATCAAGAAGAACAAGACAACTACGATCATCCTATTGAAAATGGGATTGAATCAAGTCTTGAAAATACTGAAGTGTGTGTTAAATTATATAGGATGGACATGTAGGAAAACACATGGATTCATATTTTAGCAGCCTCCAGATTGCTCTGAGGAAACAGGTCCAAGCTTTATTCCTATCATAATTAAGTTACAGGTACACAGCCTAAAAATACAGAGAGCCAGCGCTGCCTAGGACAATTTAAGAGCAGTAAAACAAAAAGATACATCTAAGAAACTTCAAGTATATTTTGCAGAGCCTGTTGTACCTGTACTAACTTTCAAGGAGATAAAACCAAGAAATGTGTTATTGAATGTAGACATGGTTGGCCATGTAACAGATTTTGGGATTGCAAAATTAATTGGTGCAACTTTCAATGATTCAATTGCAAAATTAATTGGTGCAACTTTCAATGATTCACTTACTTCAACAGCTGCTTTAAAAGGATTTGTGGGCTACATTCCTCCAGCTATGGATTTTTTAAAACATTATGTTTATTATTATTTTCTTAACAAAAATCTTGAATAGACTTGTCTGTAATTTTTTATCAAGGTTCTCTTGAATGCAGAGTATGGATTGGGTAAGAGGGTTTCCAGTGAAGGGGATGTTTATAGTTTTGGAATTTTGCTATTGGAAATGATTACTAGAAAAAGACCGACAAGTGACATGTTTGTAGGAGACTTGATCTTGCATAAATGGGTGAACTTAGCATTTCCAGATAGAGTTAAGGAGGTAATTGACAATGATATGTTGAGGAAAATGGATGGAGATGAAATTGGGGAAAATGATGCATATAAGTGCATACTTTCTTTCCTAAATGTTGGTTTGTTATGCTCAAAAGATTCAGCTAGAGAACGTCCAACTATGAGAGACGTGTCAACTGTGTGATTTGGAGGGAAATAGAAACTATGAGAGATGTATCAACTATGTTAGAGAGTTTTAAAGAGGATTTGGTGGGAAATAGCAACTATGAGAGATGTATCAACTATGTTGGAGAGTCTTAGAGAGGATTTGGTGGGAAATAGCATTGCTTCAAGGAGTTTAAAACAAAGCATATCTGCTTTGCTTGCCAATAGTAACTACAATGCAATAAGGGATAATGCAGTGGCATCAAATGATGCTAGTTTTACATTTTAGTTTCTAGAGATGTCAATTGCAAAATATTTGTAATCTTCCAATTGCAAGTATGTATATTATTTCAGTAGTTGAAGTATTTTGACATTAATGTACTACTTTAGTAATATTTTTCAACATGAAAACTACATGATTTTGTAATTCCATATTTTTAATGAGATTGTAGAACTATTTAAGTCTTCATGTATTTCAATAGTCCATCCATTAATGAACTCAAGAAAAGGTTGTATAGATTCATCTCATGAAAATTCATTTTGATATTCTTGAGCATCTCCTAAATTGGTGGGAGTTGCCTATGAAATTATTGCTCTTTGAGGCCTGTTTTCTGTCAAAGATTTTACATATTCCATATAGAATATGTAGCCATCCCTTAAATATTCATAAGGTAGAAATTCATGAAGAAAGAAAAATAAATAAATAAAAACTATGTTGGAAAAATCCAAAAGGTTCACATGAATGTCGTGCACGATTCATATCTACTTGACTTGCATACCATGCAATCTATTCTTAGCTCCTCAATACTGTATAAGTATGAGAACCAACACTAAGGGAGAAGAGTGTATATGCAAGCACCCTTAAATTCTAGGTAGAATCTTTGGTTATGAGTCTATTCTGAGTATTGGGCATCAACATTAGCATGACCAAAGCTTAGGTGAGAGCTATTATCTATTCACTTGGTTATTTTACTATGATACAATTGCGGATTGTGTTTTTTTTTTTATAGAGGTGGACCTGCGACTATAGAGAACATTAGGCCTTGGAGCTAGGAATATAACAATATACCTCAAGGTTATCATTACTATTGTCACTACTTACTAAATGTAGATCTATATTCTCCCCTGCAAAAAAATAAAATACAATATCTATGCTTATGGATATGTTTTGCATTCTTAATGAGATTTTTTCATTCTAATTAAGGTTGAGTTATTATATTAATGATTAGGCCTTGGAGCTAGAAATATAACAATATACCTCAAGGTTATCATTAATGTTGTCACTACTTACAACATACCTCCTCCATAATGGAAATGTTCACTGTTTACTCTTGCCTTGGCCTAAAAAGGACTGTGAAAGCTATATAAGTTACATAAGAATGGTTTAACACCTATTGGCAAGATGAATAACTTATTATAATCATGGCTTAGCCACTATGCAAAATATGATGAATAATAAACATATACAACTCTGAGATCCATTTTGTGTATGGTGCCCATATTAAAATGTGGAATCTTATTAGCACACATTATACACTAAATTACAAGGATCCTATTAACTATACTAGCAGATTAGATCCCTAAAGTTTGATATCAACTAATCAAAGGCTACTGCATAATGGTAGCCTTTACTCCGGCCTTGGCCCATAAAGGTTTTTGGAAGCTAAATAGGTTACATAGAAATGGCTTAACAATACCTGGTGGCAAGATGAATAACTTATTATAATAATGGCTAAGTAACTATGACAAATATGCTCACTAATATACCTATACATCTACTTAGTACTAATTTTTTAAAATCTACATTTACAAGTTCACAAGATTTACAACACTCCGTGTGATTTGGAAGTCCTCCCTTCACTGCAAATAATCACGTCGAGAGTTTTTAAGACCAAGTACTTCAATTCATCTGCGAGCTTTAATGGACACTAAACACAACTCTCTACAGAATGCACATTCCAATTGACATTATTTAAATGCAAATAGCAAGAAACATAAATTCTCCTAATGGAATTTAAACGCAAATAGAAAGAAACATAAATTCTCCTAATGGAATTTAAATGCAAATAGCAAGAAACAGAAATTCTTGTAATGCAAGAATGTAAGTTACCGAGGTTTTCGCCCCTTTGAATTTTTTGCACCTTATGCTTAGCCTCAAGGATGAGGCAATAAGTTGGTTTAATGGATTGAGAAGAAAAGTTCCAACAAATAAAATGATATTATCATACCATAAGACACATTGAAAAGACTTCGACACCACTAATTATAGGGACTAGACATTTTTATTGACTAAATAGTCTTTTGTCTTTTCTCTGTCAAGCTCAATTAAAAGTTAAAACCTATAAATTGCTATGGGAAATTCATAAATACCCTCAATTATTAATCAAGTACAAAACTTTGTTGGATGTGAAAATGTTGAACTATGTGTTAAATTATTTTGTTAATTAGCCCATTCATCAACGAGGACACTTTTTATATAACAAGCTCCTTTTTATACTAGATCTGTAATCAATGACAATTGAAATTTGGAGCAGTGGTGGTGGCAACTGCAGTTGTGAATGGTGGCAATAGTTGCATGAGAAATAATGGTGTATGGTAGCAGCCATTCACATCTTTGTCTAGCAGTTGGAGCAATGCAAGTTCATGCAACACCTTTATGTTGGCACCTTTGGGTACCCCTTGGAAGTCTGGCAGCTAGGAGTAAAAACGTGCATGGCCTGGGAATCCATCTTTATAGTGGGAATCCATATTTTGGACAAATGGTAGACCTGGGAATAATTTGTCTCACCTTCCTTTACCTGAATGAAGAATGTTACATTTTGTAATCTTGATAATTGCATGAAGGCCACATATAATGAAGAACAAAATATCTTAAAATATAAATTTCAAATTTGGAAAATAACATTAATAGATACTCTTAGTTTATTTTTTTAACTATAAACTACAACTAAATTGAAACATATAAATTACAACTAAACTCAAACATAAAAAAAGATGAAAGGAGATGACAGTTGACTAGCCCATACGCGCAATGTCATATGCTTCACTACCAGAAAAACCAAATGTCAGCTGGAATATGATCAACCATGAATTGAGGATACCAAAAAAAACTATTTAAAAATTATACTCAAATGTTGGAGGAAGGAAAATGGCTGCTACTAACAAAAGTGGAATCATATATTGAATTAAAAATAAATAAAATGGAATCATATATTGAATTGAAAACGAGTGAGTAAATAAACTGGAAGCATATATTGAATTAAAAATGAGTAAAATAGAAGAATAGGAAGACTAAAAACTAAAATGATAGGACACAAACTTAAATGAATGGCACATCATAACAAGAATATAAATGATTAAATCAAGGCTCTCTAAATATAAAAAATACTAGTTTAAATTAAGTTTTCATTTCATGCATGCTAATGGATATAATTGGTACATATTGCTATTCTATATAGTGATAATCTGATTATTTGTATATATTGCTATTCTATAGTAATAATCTGATTTGTATATACTGCTATTATATATCATGATAATCTGAGATGAATTACACAGATGGTATTACTCCAATACATGAACAAAGAAAAAATTGTATTACTCCATACATGAAATGAACTTTGTATCTTAGCTTACCAGGACCAAATTAGATAAACTATTTACCATGAAATTGTAGCAGAATCTAAGCTTAATAACTAAAAAAACTAATTCATTCTTTATGGAACATGTTTCTATCAATTCACCAGAAAGGCTTCGTTGCTTTTTTCACAGTTGCCCTCATATTTTTCTGCTATAATTACATTTGATTCAGAAAATCTTTTCAAACCCAAAAGTTGTTTCAGGAAGCCCAACTCATGGATATATTGGGAGAATATTGGTAGTGTAAGTGTCATTGTTTGCAATGAAGGAGTACTTCTGAATAGGCAACCTTGCAGATCAATTTCCTCCTTGTAAAAATTTGAAACATTTACATGAACTTTCTTCAGAACTTTCAGGGAAAGGGTCAAGCTAGATACTTCCATGCTTTCTGCTTGGGTCTGCCATCCAAACCTGGTATGAAAAGTCTCACTCCAAGATGAAAATAGTATGGTAAGATTAAAGCTAAAAGCATGAGAATGAATAACCTTAAACCAATCACTTTCTATTGAGAGTTCTTCAAGATTGAGAAACCTGCCAAGAACTTCAATTGAAAGCACTTATACACCGAAATGAAGAGTAAGTTCTCCAAGCCCATGGAATACATGAAGGTCACGCACTTGTCTATGGTACCCATGAAGGGTAACTTTTCTCAACATGTTTGTAGTAGAAAACCCTGTAATTACATTAACCTCTGTAGTGGATAAATGCAGAAACCCACAAGAACTAACCTCTAGCCTTGACATACTTGGAAAATCATCTACCATGAAATTCACTAGCTGGGGTCAATCCATTATCATTTGTGGGCAATCAAGTCCATTTAAATCTAAATGCCTGAGATTCAGTGCAGAAATTTTCAAACTGTTCAGCCCTGGACAACGTTGGACTTTCAAGTTTTCAAGAAGATGGAATTTTGCAACAAGTTGCTCAATTATATCATCATTTATATAGATATATGCTAGATAACATGTTACAAGGAAACTGAATCCACTAAAATAAGGAGGCAGCTTTGTTAACATAAACCAGTGCAGCTTCAAAAATGTGAGGCAGTTGTAAGAAAAGAGGGAATTTGGAACTTCCAGCAACATGCCATTTCCCAGAGTGATTTGTTTCACTCTTTTCAAACATGCATAATGGACCCATTTTTTAAAACACTTACCAATGTTCTTTATAGCCATATCACCCATTGAAACTGAAAGCTCGAAACTTTGAAGCTGAGTAGAATGAAAGAACAAGATTTTATTAATTGCTTGTTCTGTTGCTTTTCCTTGATGAGGAAAAAATTGGCTGCAAAATATGAGATGGGGCAATAAAGTGCCGAGGTATCGCCATCTGCGGGACAGGACAGAGCAACGGGTTTCATCCCTTAACGAGAGATTTGATAGAATGTAAGAACAGAGTAAATTATCCAACAAAGCACTGAGTATATCACTTGCCATGGGATACAGTTGTAAAAGAGGAATAACAGAGGAATGACAAGGAAATATAGAGAATCATGGAAACCAATAAATTGGACAGTGTTGCATGCTAAATTTGTACCCATCATGGGGTACTCTTTGTAATTATCCACTACTGCTACCTTCCATGCTTCCTCAAACTCCTCTCCAACCTCAATATCAGTGCTAGTAGTAGCATGAGCAACAACACTATGCTTAGCAAAACTAGAAGAACACGTTTTCCAAACTGCACGAGAACTACTTCCCTCACGAGTCACCATGTTCCATGCTTGGTCTTGGTGGTTCTCTTCCTTCTACTCCTGGTTTAACTACCATATCTTCATTGGAACCAACACCCCGAACTCCACTAGACAATGATTCACCTTTTTGTAGTAGTG